>JAHZNJ010002671.1:0-46335 GCA_027744475.1 Lepidocyrtus cf. sotoi NNG-2020
AGCAGAGAAGGTAAAACTATGCACTTTAAACTTTAAAATGGGTACTAAAATTATAATGGAGCAAACGCTGAGGTAGACATTACTGCTGGATTAAGAAAAATAATAGTTTTTAATCTTAAAAGAAAATTTTTGTTGTTGGCTTTGCTTTAGGCAGTTTTATTTTTGATGCATCGCAAATTTTCTTGCAACTTAAATAATTTTCTCTCTGGCAGAAGAGCAAATTAATGCAGCGAGGCATCAGCAAGTACTGCAACAGACAATGCAGACCTCCTGACTCTTCCAATATAAAAACTTTTTCCGATTTTTTTATATCGCCTTCTACATTTTCCACTCCTTGGCTTGGCTTATACATTTTGTATTTAAAAGAAAAAGCAAACTTATGTGAAAGAAAATGGCCTACAGAAATGTTTAACCGTAGATCTGTAATTACTTTCCTTCATTGGTAAAACCTTAGGAATGAATCATAATAAATTATGTAACTATCCTGTGTTTCGTACTGGAGCAAGACCTACGCCAGATTGCTCCAAATGTCATCATCATTTTTCATATTGCTCAAAATTGAAGGTATTTGACTTCGATTTAAACTGAAACGGCTTCCTTTGTAAAAAAAGCTACTTTGCAAAAGTTGGTTTACTTATTGCAATACCGAATTTAATTAATATTTGAGGAAAACAAACTTTCAAACTTATCGAATACTTTTAAGCAGTCACATTAATCCTGTATCAATTCTTTGTGATTACGTTTGAGAATAGTGCAATAATGAGCTTTGCAAATACCTTTATTAGTGGAGACGGTGGCAACCGGATGCCGCAGCTGATGATTGTTCCGGATGTAAGGTGTTTAAGCAGCGAAGCAATCAAGTATTCGTTATCTGTTGTATAAAGCTATATCTGCACTATAGTCAAAGGGCCTTGCTCTGTCGAAAGTAGTTACGGTGGATGGACGAGAATCATCTCACCACCACCACAAAGCACGACCTGATTGTATTGTAATTGCTCATGATTCATGATGGATCTTCTTATGAATGGTCACTACTAATATTGCAATATTAAAAAGTCATTCCATCTTTTAAAAAAATTTGAAACATCTTCAGTAGTAGATCAAGATCGACTCCACAGAAAAGTCTGCGTTCAAAGTTTAAGTATATATTACGCAACGTTAACCCATCAACTGTGTCAGATTTTCTTCATAGATTGAGTTAAGTAGATTTTAATGTTTAACCTTTTTAATTTATTCTAGTTTACCTTTACACTTTTGGGCTTTGTATCTATTGCTATCGGATTTTAATCTTAGTTAAACATTATTACTATTTCTTCTAGATTTATCAAAACTGATAATAAACATAGGTAAAGCAATATTACAGAGTAGTTTAATTAAAGGTAAACAAGCTCTTTTACAGTAATAGGTAATCATTATATTATTTTCATTTTATTTCAGTTTATTACTATTATTATTATTCTCGTTTAAAAAGTATAGCGGAAAAATTAATTATTTTTAATGTTTTCAATTGTGCAGAGGTTAGAAGAGAAATAAAAGCTTGTTTTAGTAATATATATTCGGTTATCAAAGTGGCTTGTAATAATAAATGGAAAGCAATAATAAGATGAAGAAGATGAAAGAATTATTTTGAAAACATGCGATTTCAAACACGATTTAAAATTTTTGGCAGTTGTTGTTTCGCTGAATGTGTAAGAAATGATGACAAATGCGTTGTTAAGAAAACAAGAATAAAAAAGTTAAAAAGTTTTTTGAGAGGAGAAAATATGGATAAAATTTTCTTCCATTGCATTATTGCTCTTACGAGAAGATATTCATCTCGTTACAAGGAAAGGGACGCAAAAGGATGGATGACGATTTTTGTTTGTGCCATTATTATTATTATTATTATAGTGATTTTAAATTTATGAAAAGTTATGCCTTCTCCTTCGTTTTTCTCGCTTACACACTTCGTCCTCATATGAAATTGTCATTTTTGTTAAGAAGACCATTAAAAGACGAAGGAGTTTACGATGGAAATGCTGTTGTTATATTACAAACGTAAATAAAAGGAACTCTTGATTAAAGTAAACTTATCATTTTTTATATTTCCTTAAATGGCTGATGATGGTAGTTTGTACACGCTAGAAACAAAGTGATTACTCATGACTTATTTCAAATTTAATGGAAATCTTAAGAAATCTGCTAGAAGGAAAATGAATGACGCCATTTTAAAAGCATATAGATACGTTCTATTGCCATCTCAATCACTATTTTTGATAAATGACTTGAGAGAAAGATAGAGAAAAAACTGCATTTTGGAAATAAAATATCCAACCAAAAAATCCTTAGCAAAAATCTTGGAAAATCGTATAAGCAGAGACACTGAGAGAGAGATAAGCTTAGCTTCTCTCGTTCTCTCTCTCTTAAAACTTAATATAATATTTGTAATTATATTGCTTATGCGATACGATACTCTCATCCCATTAACGATAATATACAGCACGATTATCTTATACAGAGAGAGAGAGAGTGAAATAGAGAGGAAACTCACATTGCATTTGGAGGAAGCAGAGAGAATATCAGGGAAATAGAGAAGATAAAGAGGAAAGCAGAAAATTCATTACATTTCATGGAAACAAGTGAATCATAAAAATTTGAATTATTCACAAATTCATAAACTTACTTCCATACACTGCCCGTTGATGATTTAGATTGCACATAAAATTACTGATAGGGATCAAAGTAGAAGATATCTATGAGCTCTGCAGCAATACATATTATTACATTTTTCAAATTGTGTGACTTGACTGCTGCTCCTGCTTTAGCTTGAGGTTTAAACAAGCACAGATCTCAACGAAAGAGTATAATAATATAAAAAAATGAAAATAATTCTATACAGTATCATCTTCATCATCTTCTTCAATTCATTCCTTATCTTATATTATGCAGTAATTTTATTATTATTTTTTTTAACCCGTGCCTTGGCTCTTAGTCTTGCAAAGCACTTTTGCACTTAATTTTGTCTTCCTCAAAACATCATAGCAGAGTGGAACCCAAGTCAGTATGAAAGCTTAAACCTTTGCAAGTCAGAGTAAGAGTCAGAATCATTTTTAAACTTGTCCTCTCCTCTTGTAGAAAATAATAATAGTAATGCAATGTAAGTAAATAGTCATCAAATCGAGAGGTTAATGGTGTTTTTTATTTTTCAAAACAGCCCAACTTGTAGCAACTTGCTTCCCTGCTACTTTTACAACTTCTCTGAAGAAATAAGTATAAATTTAAGTTTCCGCAATAATGGTCATAGCTATAGCATAATGTAATATAGCTTATGCTATAAGTTTTTTCATTATTAGTTTAAACTTCTATAAAATACATACCACCTTCGTAATAATGATTATGGTAGCGATTATGAAGGAAATCACGAGCTAGTTTGCAAGATTGTTTAAGGTGATAACTATATATAATTATAAGAATAGGCAATAATATAATTTTGTGCGTTTCCTACTTTCCTACTTATACTCATCATGCCTGTTTGCCTTAATGTTTTCAACTTCTTCTTCTTCCCACTCTCTGGACAAATGAAGATTTCTCTGACAATGTTTCTTGCTACCTGTTTTTAATTAACGATGTTTACATTAAATGATATTAAGATAGAAAATATAAAAAACATAAACCTGGAATGAAATATTATTGCAACGTTTTTGTATAAGCTATTACAGAAGCAGAGAGTGAGGGGAAATAGTAGTCAGACCAGGAAGGAAAGGGAAGCATTGACAGAAACAATGAGCTATGAGATGCGATGGGATAGGGGTAGAAGCACAAGCCACATAATACGCATAACAGAAACTAACAAGAAGTAATGCAGGTAGAAAGGCTAGGCTTAGCTTCCGAGGGTAATGTGATACGCTACCGCTGCTGCTATGCTGCATTATTGTCGATTTGTTCTTTTCTTCAGTGCCACTTTGTTTATGCTAGATTTCAATTCTACGAAAAATCACTTATTTATCTAAATTCTGAACAATTTCAAATTTAACGCATCCATGAACACGAACATTTTTGTACTGCTCTGTAAATCCTAAAATAGCGAATATTTTGCTAAAAGTTGAAAGTTAAGTGAGATATAAATTAGTTAAAATTCAAGTTACATTTTTACAGGTTTGTAGATGTTTTACACACGTAAAATTCATAGACCAGAAACAAGTCTCTCTTTAAATGTCTTCATTTTTAAAAACACGCTACATTTTGTAATTCGTTTATTAGAAGATTACTCATGTTCAAAAATTACTATTTAAAAATTGTTGCCAATTTGAAATAAGCATTACAACAATAACAACATTAAAACTGCAACCTGAACATCCTTGAAAAATTAAATCGCACTGTGTAATGTGCATAAACTCTCTGCTACTAATTTGCATTGTTTTTTATTATTATTTATACACATTTTCGGTTTATCTTAAAAAAAGGTATAAAATTCTTTTTCGTCTTGCTTATTCCTTCTCTGATAAAACATTTTTTAAAAGGAGAAGGGAAAGAAAATGGAACAAAATTAAAGTATGATAATGACCTAGAGGCGGATATATGGAGTACTCTGAAGAAAACCAAGCAAACTTTTTTATGTCCCTTCCTCTTTTAAATGTTTTCCTAACTGCATTCTGCAGAAGTCATTTCACAATTTTGTTCTGCTATAATAGTTGATTTATCTAGTGTAGTGGCTGGTTTGGTGCCTTTATTTACACAAACAACAGCAGCAGCAGAAGCAAGCCAGCCATCAACACACCAAAATCATTATCCCATTTGATCCTTCCGTACTTTATGCCTATTTTTCTGGAAGAAAAAAAGAACGTTCTCCTGCCCATCCTTCTACCATATATACCATACCACAAATACGACCACCAGCAACCAGCACTTAAGCAGCAATTTCCCTCTAAAGTTTTTGTTTGAAGTAGCAGTAGCATAGCACGCGTCTAATACGAAAACCCTTTTAACATCCTTATTCAGAAAGATCAACAAACCCTTTTTTACAAAACCAAAGGTAGAAAAAAAATGTTCTCATAACACCCATCCACTGCTACCTTAAGCAAACATTTTGAAGGTAACCGCATCGTTGTCATCATCATCATCATCATCATCAGTCTCTCTCGTACGATGGCTTCTTTCCTACAAAAAACTGGTCAATTTTCGTTGCATTAGTTAGTTATTTAAAAACTGTGCTCGTGTGACAAACTATATTTAAAAAAAGAAGCCTCAAGGTTGCTCAATTTCTATATTTTTTTCCAGAGCTTCCTACTTTTTCCATTTAAGAAAAAAATCTGAATAGAAAGGAAGAGTACCTATTATGAAAAACATAGGTTTTATATACCATCATGACATCTTGTAAGCACCAGCCTCTCCCTCTCTCTCTTTCTTTTTCTCTACAAAAATGTAAAATTAGAAAGGTAGTCAGTAAATAGAAAGAGGAAATAGCTTACTTACTATAAGGAGTTCATTCTTCTCTTCCGAGAGAGGAATGGTTCACTCTTACTTATTTTCCAGCGTGAATATTTATTTACTAGAGAAGAGGGTTGCTGGTTGCACGTTTTTCTGTCCCCGGTTTCTCGGTTGTCCCACATGAGAAGAATTCCTGCCTGTTTCTGGTAATAAGAAGAGTAGTTCATATAATAGTGCATGTATACCTAATGTAAGAAGAAAAAAGAAAGAGGAAGGAAAAGTAAGTGAAGACCCATTATGAGGATTATTGGTTGATGATGTTATAAAAGGGTAAGTGTGTAAAACCTAAGAGTTCATCAATCATATTATTACACAACTTTTACTTACTCTGATTTAGTTCTACACGCTCCACACAACCAACCTCAATGAATATCAGTAAAAGAAGTACGGAGCTTACTACTTTCTTTTGTCCTCCTGATGTTTTCTCTTACCTATATCTTTCCTTTCGTATCTCCCTAAATGCAAAAAAGGTTCTAGCTAATATAAGAACAAGCGGCGGAGGCAATTGGGGTAGAAGAAGAATCATTTTCATCACCGTCATTGTGATCGCCATCATCATGATCATGATCATATTAGAAAGGATCTTCTCTTCATATCAAACATCCAGCAAGTTGCATCCTCTTGCAAGATATCTTCGTTTTTAGGAGGATAAAAATGATAATGATGCATTCTTTGTTAGTAGTTTCACGATAGATTGCATCCTGTCGCGGAGGTAGAGGGTGTGTTGTGTAGACAGGAGCATCAATGCAATCCCGTTTTTTCCTCAACTTCCGTAAACATAATACACACAATCTCCCTCTTGGAACAAATTTCTTTTATGGATTCCCCTACCAATGAGTATTACAGTTAGGATACAGTCGATTTTTATGCTTTAGTTTGCGTACAAAATCTTTTTTTAATTTTTGCTAATTAAGTAACAATTGAAAATTAGCAAGATTGTATTAATCTTATTGATCCAATCCAATAAAAATGTTGCTAAAAGCTCAAATTGCATGAAGAAGAAAATACAATGCGAAATTTACAGTTGCTGATTAGGTTTTTTAAATTGACATTAAATTGCTAAATAATTTTCATATGTTCAAAATACGACAAAATTTTACAACTTCATTTATTGGTTTTGAGCATGTAAGGAGATTCGACCTAGCTGCGAAGCAAGCTACGTTCTATACTTTAATTTGATACTGAAATCCGATGATACCGTTTGCGCACATATAAATATTTTTTGAAAAAAAAAATGATTCGTTGTTCTCGCAGTCTCCGTCTCTATCTTCCACTTCTCACTACACTCTACATTATTATTCAGTATGAAAAAAGACACAGCTCGTCTTTTTCCTTTTCCCTTTGAAGCACTAAACTAGCGGTGGTGGTGGTGGATGGATGGAATGATAGGATGATGGTGGTGGTGAACTGGCGATGATATAACTCGGCACAGAAAACCATGGTGGTGGTAAAGGAGGTGACGGTGGTGGATGTTTTCGGCTGCTGCTGCTACAGCTTTGGCCATGGCTATGGGGAAGAAAACGACAAAAGCAAAAAGGTTTCTCATAAGATACCACGAGAAAGAACAAAATTCTCTCCCTGTAGTAGTGTAATAAATGCTTTTGCTGCTTCTGCAGTATTTCAACTCTCCATTTATGCATGGAGGTTCTGTGGAGGCCACATGCCATGCATTTATTTCTTCACTCTCACCACCACCACCACCACCACCAACTACCAACCACTCACTCACTACTACATATAATATTGTACAATTGTTTGTGGGTATCATGATAAAAGTCGGATGGATATCCAGTCCCCTCCTGATTTCACTCTCAGACTACACGGGACAAGGAAGTAACCAAGAAGAAAAAGAAGAGAAGAGTAGTAGTAGAAGAAGAACATTTAGAGAAAAAAATCACTTTGTAAACAAACAAGATACAAAACGAAATTCGTACGATACGTTATGTTCGTTGTAATACATTCTTTTTTTTAGCAAAAGTCCTTGTCCTATTCTTGTTCTTTTTTATATAAGAATAAGAGAATAAGAATAAGAATAAAAATACGATATTTTTTCGGTTGTTGGTTGCTTAGTCTTTGTGAGAGCTAATGGGAGCATACAATTTTTTTCATAATAAGTCTCTACTTACTTTAGTACCTACTCCGCTATATGAACCTGAATCTTTCTCTCTTTCTTGTTAGTTCAAAAGCTCCAACTCTCTTTTTCTCCTGCTAAAAAAGAGAGCAAGAAAGAGAGACATTTTCATTCTTAGTTTTTGAGTCTCGACTTGATCTAGTTGATTAATACAAAAATGAAAAAAGACAGATAAACAGCGACATAAGAGCTGAAATAGAGGGAAAAGAAAAAATAGCTAGTGTGTAACAACCAACAACCTACCATTCGGCTTGTAGTAGTAAAGACGAATCTTAAGAGTAAGTAAGAACGTAGTAGTGAAAAGTCACTGAAAGTCGTTTGTTAGAAGAAGAAGAAAGCAGCCCTGTCTGCCTGCCCCGAAAAAATGAAAAAAAACCGAAACTGCTCATAGCATAAGAAAGCTACCACAGCCTCCCTTCTCCTCTCTCACTGGCCAATATATTTTCACCCTCCTCGTTGTTGCAAAACGGAGAAGAAGAAGAAGAAAAAAACACTTTCCCTGTTTTCTTCTCTCTTCTCTACTGCTATTCTCGCGATGTTTCAATAAATTTCCACTGTTGTTTGTTATTGTCACTATCTAGGTTCAATATTTTTAGTGTTATTTTTTGTTTAACGTTTTATTCTTTGCATTCTCTTTGTAATTTATAATTTACCTACCGCAAAAAAAGAGAAAAATCTGTTGTTTTTAATCTCTTACAGGTATCTGTAAGTGCATCTCAATGGTTTTTAAGTGCGTAGTTTTTTTAAAAACATTCAGTATCAAAATTTATCCCAAAATTAAAAACACAAGAGAATTTTTTACAAGTCTAAAATCTGAATTTAATTCGGTTAACCTCTCAATGAATAATAATAACCAAATAATTTGTTAAAAAAGTTGAAGAACGATTGCTTATGTAGTATAAGCCGTTGCAAAAAATATTACACTTTGCCCCACTATAGTAATTTCCATTCAATTCTTCTAAGCAGCGGCTACCGTTGCATTCTGCACGCTTCCCAATTAACGTTCTTACTGTATTGAAGGGGGCATGAGTGAGTAATGCACCCGAAGTGAAATAATGGGCTATAGAGGGAGGAAGAAGAAGGAAAGTCTCGTGGTTGTACCAGTAATGAATGAGTAGTTTGTTGTGTAAGCCGTTACAAAGCCGCTACGATTCATATTCGAAAAAAAATATTTTTTGCATTAAAACAAAGTTGCTGATAACATCATTACAGCAGTTTAAACGAATGTATTATAAACCTTTTGTAGCAGACAGAATTTTTTTTAAAGGGTAAGAAGGAATATCTTCTTGGTTACTTTCTTATTACACGAAATTTTAAAACAAACAAAAACAGCCAACTAAGAAGAAAATGAAGAAGAAGAATAACGCATGAGATTCAGAAAGAAAAAAATACGAGCATTATCATCACTACCATCATCAACATCATCAACATCATCGTCAGAAAAAGTACAAATTATCCGTATTCAAATTCAAATTCGAAATGTCAGTTCAGTTGTGGTTTGTGATGATGGTGGCAAGTCCTGTACTAGTAAACCTATGTTCATTCGAAACTTTCTAAAATAGCAACAGCGACAACGAAGCAACGTTGCTGTTGGCTCCTTCCTTCGTTACACAACGAGATCTATTCAGTAGTTCAGCATTCATTTTGGAACTTAACATCGCTCTTATCTCTGTGACATCCTGAACCAGTATCAAATCTCAAAACATTAACTATATTATCGTCTCTTCGTCAGTTGTTACAACCAACGCAAACGCTGAATTAAAATTATAAAAATACGTTTACATGAAAACAGAGCAAGAGAGATAGAGAGAGTGAATGAGACTTTTACGTTTCCACTCGGGCTAGGTAGATCTACAGCAAACAATAATATATTGTGGAAAGCTTCCCGTTCTACCCTTTCACATTCTCATGTAATGGATTATTAAATACACGCCCTTTGCCTTCCTCACCGTTAGAGCAATGCAATACGGTAGATATTTTTAGTCAAAATACTTAAGACAGTCAGTTTCCAAAGAAGTGAACCATTTCTCATTTTCAGTGCGTGGCTCAAACTTTTATCCCGCGAAATATTTATACATTCCATGCATTTTGCTTTTTCATGTACATTTTAATCTATTCTTCGTAAAGAAAACAGAACAGTTAAGTTAAAAGATATAAAACTATTGTAAAATCTTATAACTAAAGTCAGTGAACGTTTACCTCCTACAAAATATATATTCCAATTTAAGAATAACACATTCTATACAATTGCTAACAAGTAAAAGAATAATCGAGAAAGCAAAGTCGTTCGATAAACTGCTGATAGACTACACATTCTTAAATCAACCACAAATTAAATTGATCTTGATCATTCATTACCATTCAGCAACAAAGTAGAGTAACGAAGTATATGTATATAAGTGATACCCTAAATGATAAACAGTGTTTGATTAGTTTTGTTTTTCGCACAAAACTTTGATTGTCTTCTCTCCTACAATACAATAGATACAGGCTAAGAACTAAATCATAATAAAAAAAATAAGATTGCTGCACGTTCTACACACGATAAGTATCACCCAGGCCGGGCTTCATCATCTCCGTCAGTATTTCATCTACCTTTTTTATTAAAAAATTGTTGTACCTTCTCAAAAACTCACATCAACAGCTCAGCCAACAAAGTAAAGTCAAAGCCACAACAAAGCTCACATCATCGCATCAGTAAAAAAGAGGATCGTCAACAGCAACGTTTAATACATTTTCCTGTAGCTTTGATAAAGAGCTGCTTATGCATTATAAATTTCCTTAGATATTCTTCCTCGCCACCGCTACCATCGTGTATTTTGACAGTGGTTACGTTGAGTCAGACAGGAAAGTTGCAGAAATATATTCGACAAACCAACAACGTTGACAGACAGATCACGTTCAAGGCTGCTATTGAATTATTATAAATTATTGCTGGATCAGTTTAAGTAAATATTAGGGACGGAAGGAAGCAAAGACTCAGTCTTATTTGTTCTCTTTTAATTGAATTTTACGGGACATAATTAATCAGTTTTACCTTAAATTACATGAATTCTGTAGTGGCTTTTTTTAAAAGTCAATGAAAAATAGCAACTATTCTGGCGAATCAATTGTCAGTTACAAAAAAGTGCTGAAAGGGTGTAACAAGAAACTTGAGAAGTAAGTCAAGTCACTGGTGACAGCAAATCAACAAAAAAAAGAACAGCGGTGGCGGAAGTAAAGTGGAGTAGGGAGCAAATTGGTGACTGTTATAAAGGGTATTAGCCACCCTCATTCTTTCTTTCTCTTTCTCTTTTGGGTAATAAAACGGTCTGACGAGGCATATTAACGAAAGTAATAGGACAGGAAAGGGAGATTTGATTGACTGTCAAGTCGCATCATATGTTTACTCTGCTGCTGTTGCTGCTATCATCTCACATCACCAAAAATAGTGGCGTTCATTCATCACTTATTTAGCAGAGAGAAACAGCAGCAAGCCGCTTGTATCTCAAAAGAAATAAGGGAAAACACACAGGGCGCGAGTGGAGAGAAAAACAGTGTGGGCAGATGCTAATAGTGTGGAAAAAGTGAAAGAAAGAAAAGGGGAGAACAAAATCAGTTTGCTTTGAGAGTGTATCTTTGTTCCTGTTCTCCAGCAGAAGCAGCAACCAAGGAAAATTACACCAGAAAAGGAGACAGTTGAGAAAAGAAAGGCGATATCGAGAGAAAGAGTGAAAAAGTAGGGGCGAAACGAAACAGATGAATGGGGTGAGTTCTCCTCTCTCACTTGCTCGCTTTCTTCTTGCACAGTACAAAGCTTTCTTCCTCGTTGTGAGTGTGCAGAGACAATTTTTACCGTCAAACAGTAACCTTTTACCCACCAACAAGCTCTGTTGACAGGTTTCCCGTGGGACTAATTTTCATGGTTCACGTTTACATTGTGTTTTGTTGGTACTACTGATGCTGTTTCAAAGTGAAAAATAATATCTACATTCACTTGTAGTAAAATATTAGTTACACTCAATAAAATTTAAGCGTAATCTGACTTCTCCGATACATTCGGTTCAGAACTTATTCAATACTGTTCACCTACTCCTATCTCTCCGATATAATAAATATTCCAACCAAAATACATAACATTTTGGAATTATTGAAACTTTAAGTAAAAAAGAATTTAAGTATAAATAATTTTGGAATTAGAGCAGCAAATCAAACTGATTGATTACTGTTAATACCGAGATCGTTCTTGTGCAAAAGTCAATTTTAAATTTTCAAAAAGCTTTCTCTTAAATCGTTCATCATAAGCAGAAATCTGGTTCTCACAACGAGTTACGAACCCCCTTGCTACATTCAACCAGTCACAATGGTAAGTCAATTAACAAATTAACCTTTAATTAGTTGCTGTTAAATCAAACTTTTATGCATAATATTGTCTCAATCTATTGCTAATTAAAGCGGGCATACTTTCTCTTTATTAAATTGAATATTATTTTAAGTTTTGATCATCGCATCGGTTTGCCTATTGTCGTTCGGATTGCGATTGGTGGCGGTTAGATAATAATAAAATTACTGCAATTTCTGAAAATCTATCAACAAATCCACCAAGATAATGACAGTTAGATTTTTTGCGGAAAAGTCAATGAGATATGCAGCGTATCGTGAACGACAAGGAATATAATACTCCAGCCATGCAGCCGTTTGTTTTCAATTTCAGAGCCAAAAAGGTTTTCTTTAATTTTTTGGCTTTGGCTACTGGAAATCAAGCCAAACACTTCTTCCCTCTTTTTCAGCAGTAGTCTTTACCAAGCACTACTACTTACTATATTACTACTACGTACGCCGTAAAGTAGACCCACACACACACACATTTATTTGCCGACATATCCAATGCTGTTAGGCACACAGAAAGGATATTTAAGCAACGACAAGTGCTATACTATTTTGCCTACCTTATAAAAACGATGATAAGGTTGCCAAGCCGAAGGGCAATGTTAAAAAAGGGAGAATAAAGGAGATAGGAAATCAACCACGAAACAAGTGCCAGTAAAATCATATGTTGTTGGCCCCAGGAATTTTTTTACTTGCATATGTCCCCCTTTCCCCAAAATAAAAGTCTCTCGATTTTGTGGTAAACTGACCTGAGCCAACTTTTTCTTCAAGAAGATGGAGCCATTTCAACAGTTATTATTACGTCACTCCACTAAATATCGAATGCTCAATCTAAACCCGTCCCATCCAAATTATTATGCAGTATTGTTTTCATACTAAAGATTGACAAAATTTGACGTCGTTGATGAATATATTTTTAACTCGGTGACGTTTTGGTATAGATGGAAATCAACTGCCTTTTCAAATCTGTTGTTATCTATTGATGAATCGGAATAATTTCTATACGCAAGTTATTTTGCGAAACCTCACTTATCTTTCAAATTAACTTTCTTAATTAGTTTTATGAAAGCAGTCTTTTTATTTCTTGCAGTGGTGCAGTGGTAATTCCACCCTCACCCCTTTCTTTCAGTCAAATACAAAAGCTGTGAAAATGTCATGCAAAAATTTTTGATTTAATACGGGGTTTGTGTACTGACAAAAACGTAAATTTGCAAGCAGAACATTTTTCTTTTTTGTCCTTAATTTAATCAAAAGGAATAAAAACGTTCACATCCTTAAAAAAGATTTGTTTCCATAACATTACGCAGCGGGATATTACAAATTACGCAAAACATCGAACAAAATTCATCTCTCCCTTTCCTTGATGGTTTAATGCTGACGATTTGCTTCATTTTATTAGTGTGTTCTTTGAAAAAGATAATGAAAATGAATCCTAAACTTTAAATTGTACGATAAGTTATAAGCTTATGCTGATAAATCAGTAAAAAGCAGGGACAATAATAATATTGCTCTTCATCTCTCTATCGTTGTGGTGGTAGTAGTAGTATCCTTCTCATTCCACTACTCCGCTCGCTCCGTTACGAGGAAAAGCGTGTTTTTGCTGCATGAAGAAAATAGGAAGGAGTGTAAATGTAGTGGGGAGAATTGAGTTGGATTTGTCGTCTCCTCGTGCAAAAATGTTAAAAATGGTTCACGGAACAAGTGCACACGATAATAAACTCTCTTCCGGACTCAACTACTACGACTACTACTACCACCACCACCACTACGACAACCACGGTTGTAACCGTACAAAAAATCATGTTAAACTTAGAATTTTGTAATCTTTGAATGAAAAAAAGAGAAGCAAAATGCAAGGAAATGAAGATGGGAAAAGAGAGAATGTGCAACTACAAAATATACACGAGGAAAACACTAACATTTTACGATTTACTACTTCTCTACTCCCTTTCTTTAATGCAATAACATTATTTGGAAATACGAGAGAGAAAGAGAGAGACATTTTGTGTACTTTTATAGAGCACTTGTACTGCGGACTAAAACATCTCCACAGTGTGCATACATTTAAATTGTGTAAAAAAGCATCTTCTTCTTCATCGTGTCCTTTAGAAAAGTGTTTTTAAAAAGAAGTTCTCTACTGCTACTCACTCTCAATCTCAACTGCTTAAATTTGTACTTTCTAAAGCAGTTCCCAAAGTTGCATTAAATTCTCTGTCCTCTGCATTTTCTCTATGGTGTTCCTTCCTATTTTGTGATTCTTTTGCATTACTTCTTACTAGTTTTTTTTGTCACACACAATGTACTTTTTGTTTCTTCTTATATGAACTTCTTCATTTTCCCTTTTTACTTCCTCCTGCTGCTGCTACAAAGTAAGATGAGAAGAAGAATCTCTGTGAGTAAGTAAAAGTGATAATACACTAGCTGCGACAAGATAATGTTCATCTTATATGTTTATTTTACCCTAGAATACTTTTTTTATGAATTTAAACTCTCTTTTTACATACTTATGCTTGCTTACTTACTTACTTACCCCTTCTCTCTCTCTCTCTCTTTCATGAGCCGGATATCTTTCACCATATTATCTCAGCTCATATCGTCCAAGTTTTCAGTTTGGAGGAGTCTATTTATATTATTATATGACATAGCTCATCGTCGTAGCTTTACTCTCATTTATTTTCACGAATAAGAATAAGAACAAGAAGTTTTTACATGTTGATTATGATAAAGCCGGGTGAGGTAGTACACATATTTTTTATATTAATGTATGTACGTTTGTATAATATGTTGGAGGGAGAGAAACATAGTTTCTGCAAAAATTTTAATATACAGATATAACTGTCGCCAATGTTTACTTAAATAATGAATTCGTACGTTCGTATATTTATATACATATTATTTATTTACGTCGCAACATCTGAATCGCATATGTACAAAACATAATAGCGAATTTGACTTTACAATACACGTGGTGAGGCCATGAAAAGAGAAATGTTAGATATGCACACACTCTTTCTTTCTCTCTCTTTTCCTTTCTATTCATTTTCTTCGTATGACTTAAGAATTTTACTGTTTATTGACGAAGTTTATGAAAATAAAGATGGATAGTGAATTCATCTTAAAAAACTATGACGCATTCTGTAGTGTCCCACGCGTACACTTTACATGATAATTTGTGAAGTAAAAAAGAAGGCATTTCCTTAGAAAATGAAAGAAGGAAAGCTTTACTTTACTTAATCCTAGCATTAAACACGGAAGTTTAGGAAAATCCCTCTGTGAGGGCTTGTATAGAAAAATTGGTATTTATATCAGATTTAAAAGTTTACATTCCCCATAAATAAAAATTACGCCAGGCTAGTTTTAAAGAAACACCAGGAAGGTAAATAATAATGTATAATTAAGTATGTATATAGGAGTTTTAATGATGTAAATGCAGATACAAATAATGTTGTAATTTATCACTTTATGCATAATGTGCATAGTAGACAAAAGCAATATTATATAGGTTAAGAGACACGCTATAAATAATTTTGAACTGCTTTTTGCTACATAATAAGTACTTGCATAACGGGAAATGATGATGAAGCCACTACTCCACAGATACTCCAACGACATTTTCATTCGTTATTAGTAAGAGAATTTCAGGTTGGTTTGAAAGAGCAAAAGCCATCTAATTTTAGAAAAGGCTTTAGAGCAATTTTTTCTTCAAATTACTCTGAAAGATGTACAACAACACAACACAGTTGAATACCGTGTGGTGACATAAATACATTATATACGTGCAGTAAAAGATAGATAATATAATGCGTTTTATAAAATGAATACTGAAGATGTTTTAGAATGATTGACGCTGAATCAATCTTAATGAGTTTTGTATGGACGCTTCTATAAACTTCTGCAAATTACAACATTTATAACCGAATTTTGAAATAAACTTGCAAAGACATTTCCAATTCTTTAATGTAAAAACCGGTAATAAATAAATAAATTGTAAATTGGAGAACTCGATGCTTAGTTTTGTAAAAACAAATGTATTTTTATCTTTGCTGATGGTAAGTTTTCAATTTGAATTTGAAAGTTTGATTAAAAAGTGTATAAATCAGCAGGAGTAACTGGTAACTGCAAATATTTATAGTCTGTTTCCATTATTTCTACAAAATTGTAGAAATTTTTTATAAATTTAATGCTTTGTTTTATGTGCGCATGGAAAACAGATATTTTTTATTTTGCAAAAAAAACAGTCAAAAAATATAATGAAACGACTCTAACAACGTCAGTCAGTCCGAACATAATACAGAAAAGGTTTTGCTTACTACAACTACCAATCAGTAAGTTTCTCCTTTAAATATTAAGAAAAATAGCCGTATTATTCCAGCAAGTTCACAGTCATGAAACCCCACGAAGGGTTGAAAGGCCATCAAATGATCAAATTGTTCCACTCTCTTTGGTCGATTGTTAGAGAATTTTTATAATGACAGCTTTAGTAAATAGTCCCTCATACGGTGATTGTATATTTGTTTGTAAAACGGTGAAACTGTTTCCAAAATAATTGACAGTTCTTTAAAATTTATGATGCAATACGTTTCAACCAAATTTCATTGTTGAAGGTGATGCTGCTATGGCTGCTGATGATGATGCTGATGATAATAATAATATTGATGCTTATGGAAATTATTGTTAAATTTTGTTTGTTTCTTTGTTTGATATTTCAGGATGAATTTCATCCATTTATTGAAGCACTGTTACCATTTGTGAAGGCTTTCTCCTATACCTGGTTCAACTTGCAAGCTGCCAAGAGGAAGTATTTTAAGAAACATGAGAAACGAATGTCACTGGAAGAAGAGAGAAGGTGTAAAGAAGAGCTACTGGTAAGGATTAGACCACTTGTTTCGTTTATTCTTCTTAAAATAACAGAAAACATATTATAAAAACAAAGCAGATACATACTTCTTTTTAGAATAAATACTTAAATGATTCCCTTTTTATATATATTATTTTTATGCAACAATTTTTCAACTGCCAAATCCATTTTCTGTGGTTTAGTTCACTGACCTTAAACTTTCAAGAAGAAAAATGGCGATAAAAAATACCCCTGCTTAACTCTATTAAAAATTACTTGGTGTAATAATAGTTCTTCAATTAGTTAAATGTTTTATGATGCTCACCTATTTATTATTTTTCCCTCTTTTCGCATTTTAAACTTATGAAAAATGAAGATGTTTATCTGAAGTTAGTGTCGTCGTAGATCTTCTTAAGGAGAAGTAAGAGCATCCTAATAATGATAACAATCAAATATATCGTGCATTGTTAGCATAAAGCAGTATTCAGAAATATGAAATATCTTATCGTTAGTATAGAAGCTTTGAAAATTACAAAAGCAGAGTAGAAATCCATAAAAAAAATTTTACAATGTTTTGCTGTGAGAGAACTAAACGGCGAGGTAAATTTTGTGTAGATTTCAAAACAATTTCATACTTTACTTTACTTAAGACTTTATTTTATATTATATGATCCTTGACGCTTATTCATGACAACGTATTTAGTGAGTAGTAAAAACTCCCAGAGCAAATTGTACTTTCCTAATGGTCCCTTGTTTCTGTTGGATAAATTCATTTATTTAATTTAAAAGTTTTTAGAAAACAGAAATAGTTGATGGTGGTAGTGAAGTTGCTGCTGTTAGTAGTTACTTCTAATAGGAGTAGCAGCCAAAACCGTGAAATTTCATAGTTTTTGGAGAACGTGCACATTTAATTTGCCAAAAAAGAATGTATATTTAATTAGAAAGAAAAGTAGGAAGAAATACTCATAAACAAAATAACAGCAATTTCTATTTTTCAGTTGTCTTGTAATAAATTTGTGGATATTTTGCAAAAGATGAAAACAAAAAATTCCATTCCATACAGCAGAAGTTTTTAGCTTTATTTAGCTAATCTTTATTGTTTTGAATCTCGCAAAGTTGTTGTTGTAATGGGCGATGATGAATGGAGCGTAATGGGCAGTTAGTTATCCTCTTTAACAACACAAAATTCTTACTATCGCCCGTACGTCATCGTCATAATCATTTAATGCACCTCATTACTTTATTCAGTCGTGTTAACTTTTTTTTAATAAAATGAGAAGTTTGAAATTTTTGTGTTGAAAATTCCTATCGTTACATTCATATGAATAAATGTTTACCATAATTTATAATAACAGACTAACTATTACTTGCTATTTAAATTTAGAGCACATGTTTTTCTATTAAATTTAATCTAGGTTGCGTTGAAATGAGAAAATGCTGAAAATAATGTTATCAAAAGTTTAAATTGATTGGATGATAGCGTTTAATTTTATTTCTTGTTTTGTTCGTTGATACAAAAATAATGTGTTGAATTACATAGATTGCCACTTTACTCAAAAAAGTTTAAAGAAAGAATGGCGAGCTCAATCTTTTATAATGAAATGTTGTATTGGGTTTTGTGTCATGCAGATTGCTGCGTTGCTAATACCTTTACTTTGTAACAAAGAAGAGCCTATAAGATGAAACAGGTTCCAGTTTTGATGAGGCTTTTTAGAAGTGATGACGCCGGGTCATAATTGAGCTTCGCAATCATCAGCGAAATTGAGAGAGAGAGAGCGAGAAAGGGAGAAAAACGCCCATCTCATTTACCATCTAATTAAAACATGATATCGCTTATATGAAGACACTCTCACTCACTCGTTGCTGCTAGTTACATTAATTGCACGTTGGTAGGATTATCGAATAAGTTTTATGTAGTAGGAAATATTTTCAAAGTAATTAAATGGCGGTAATGTGTATTCCACTTATTGCGCACATTTACCATCATCCTTAATGACTTTGTGATAAGAATTTGTTAATTGAATTAGAAACTTTTTACATCGATTAGCATTATCCCATTTCACACTGCTGCTGCTGCCTCACTATTTTTTATGCATGCTTCTTCCAGTTTCAAAAGCTTGTCATATCATATCATATCTCATCATACTCTCAACACTTTTGCTGGAGCAAGAAATCTAAAATTCAACAAACCCTTCTTTTCCTTTTTCTACTGTTCTTTCTTCAAACGGTGGTGCAAGGTTCCCCCATCCGATCGTCTTTCTTTTCTCACCCAAAAAGATGTGTTGTTGGTCTACAGTTACCCCACTCCCTTTTCCTCACAGCTACGGTTTCTTTGATCGAAAAGAGCTCAGCAAAGAAGCTTGTGAAAGGGTAGGGTTGATCGCGATGCGATTCAAGGAGCACAGCGTATTTTTTGTGCTATCGATGAGACTTTCATTTCAAGTAACAGAGCAACAGAGCGGTAGCGGCAGCAGCAGCTTTCATTGCCTTGCTTTTTCATTTTCGAAAACATTACACAATTATCAGTAGCATTGTCAGTTCATCTTCCTTTTCTTATCATCATTTTCATTAATACGATTATCTCTATCAGTAAAAATTTACAATAAATGTAGCAAAACTAAGCGATTAAGTACCTGTGTCGTCCCTCCCAGATTTTATAGGACAACAAACTAATAAAAAGACAGAAAAAATATCGTTTTGATACGGATGATGTGAATTTTACCAAAGCTTGTATCAATCAATGAAAACGTACATCATTGATATCTATGAAAAATATTGGTTACAGTTATTCCAGTTGTTTTAGCAGAACAGAAAAGCACAAAACATTATTGTGCAATGTAGGTCGTCATCGCCAATTAATTCGAAAAACTTTTATTTTACTTCTCTTGCAGTTTTCATCATCATTCAATTTAATTGGCGTAATGTACCAGTAGTTTGTAATGTTTATTGTTCATCGTTTATTTGATTGCTCATAAAGTACACCTTTTTCCAGTTAGTATTAGAAAAATTTAGTTGGTAGCAAACCTATATTATAAGTTTGATTTAATCAAATTCTGCTGCTTGTTCACCAACTTTTTTTTAGCAACGTATCCAAATTTTAACTCACTTTTTTTCTATGGTGCGGTTACTGTACATGAAAGAGCTCAATCATTATGGTTTTCATAATAAATGTTGTCGTCAAAAGTTTGTGTATGACTGACAACGAAAATAATAAATTTGCTAAAATGATAATAGTTGAGCTTGACCTTTCTGCAAAGTGTCATAGTCATAAAAATATCGCTCGTTTTCATTATAAAGCAAACGTGTAGTGAGTTTATTGAAGTTGATACATAAAGTTGATGGAATTGTGATAAGAAAAAGATGATGATGATGTTGATGATTGGGGTAGTCAGTCCTCTCTTTTCTTTCCAGCTCTTAACTTTCATTGTGCAGCTAACATTTTAAAACGTATTTTACATTTTTTGTGAATTAAATCTATTAGATTTTATATATTTTATATTTTACAATCATCATATCACTCACTCTCTACTAGCCATAGTCACTTTTTCAATTGTGCGATTATAATATTTTTTGTGCTCATAAGACTCTTTTTATTTTAAAATTCATTTTCAAACGTTGACGAACAAACGTTGGTTTAATCTTTAATGGGTTTGAAGGTACATTACAATTTATAACTTCATCATCACATCATCATCCACATCCCTCCACTATATTCCCCATAACAACAACATAGAACATAATAACACCATCGAAATTCAAAAACCAAAATCGATAACGTAGGGAGCTCAGCTCATTTTCAAGAGAAGACCAGTAGTAGCGGGGGAAAGGCGGCCAATCATAATAATGAAATGAAATAAATTTATCGAATTTTTTATTATGGTTGACGTTCCCACAATCACTTATTTGATTTTTTATGTTTTATTTGCCAGGTAAATGGAACTCGATAGAGTTTTTTTTTCATTCTTCTTCTTAAAAGAATCCTATTATGACTTCATCTGGTTTGGTTAAAAACGTTACTCATTAAGATATTAAGTAATACAATCATCAGTTTACATCAAAGTATTAAGACGGGAAGTTTCTTCTCTCTCTCTTTTTGATATTTTGTGCGATCGCACCCCTCTTTTGCCAAGCCCAGTTTTCATCGAGAAAATCATTAAAAAAGTAGTGGGTGGGTGTCGCACCAGCAACCGCAGCAGCAGTAACCTAGCCTCTACGACGCTGCTATTGCTTTTTAGTGTACATTCTTCAATGAAAAAGATTCCTTGTTGTGTGTGACACTGGTTACTCTTTATCTCTTTTAACCTTGAATTTTTCCCACTAAATAATTTTCAGAGACAATTTCATTTATTCTTTCTTTTGCTAGATCTTTTAGAGACACTCTTGTCTTGTGTTATAGATAGGGACTGTTTAGAGAGGCAGCCGTTTAATAGAATTTTTTTTCTTTTAAAATAATAATAACGATGATGAGTCTTTGTCTAGAGAGTCTTGATCATACGCAACAACATTTCGTTTTGGTTTAGAAGACACTTTGACTTTATGGATACCAAATGGTGTACGAAAACGAATAATACGTAGTATATAATATTATTATTTGCAAAAGTACCTTCTGCTTCATCAATGTCAATAATGTACATTTGATTAGAACTTGTCGTTAGAGTGACAAATCATTTATCTTTGCTAAATAAACAAAAAAATATATAATGGGACAAAATGTTTTTTGCTTTCCTCTTAAATAATAAAATTAAAGTGTGTAGTGTTTAGAATTACGGGCGTTGTTTCACGTAAAATATAAACAACTTAAGGCTGGATTTTGCAAAAAAAAACATTTAAGTTTTGCATGAAACACGAAAATCGTTTTGTACTGATTTTTTTCTTTCTTACAAGACTTTTTAAGTAAAAATAAATATACGTATAAATATAAATCCAAATAATATGTATTTTGTTCATATAAAAATGTTTAGATAAATCTTATTGTTTCCCAAACCAAAATAAGGATTTTTTTGTTAGCACAGAATGAAATAAAATAATCGGACTCGGACTGGAATGTTTTTTATTTTACTGTGCTGCGTTATTCCGCCTTCTTTATGCCTCTGACGGCATTTTTGCCTTTGAATTTTCCGGATCAGATGAGACCGGGAAGAAGGACAAAGACCAACAACAAAGCTTCTTCATTCACATTTATACATATACATATAGAGCACTACACATTTATGAGTTTCAGTGTCGCCAATCTCCATTTTTTTGCTAATAACTGTATTCATTCATATACAAGCAACCCATATGTTTTATATATTATAGATTTAGATATTGTTGTGATATCCATCCGTAAAGTTCCCCGTTTTTGTTTTTATTATGGAATTTTTCCATAGAGTAAAGTGCGTAAATGCAAACCTTTTGTGGAGAATTGGCTACCCTGATGACATCGTAATGCATTCTTATTTCATGTTAGTCCATTCTGTGTATACCATAACGACAGATTGAAAATCGGGTGGCTCCAGATGATTGTTTTTGTGTGCGAATCAATATGAAATATTTTGTTATATAACGTTATATTTGTAGTATGGTTAGAATAAAATTGCAATTGTTTTTCTCCAGAGAAAGAGGAACTCCCGCTTGACTACAGCCATTTTATGCTTTACTAGGCAGAAATCATATCATTTTACTTAGCCACCCAGAAAATGTATGAATTTCCTTTTCAGCATGAAGAGATATTTATGGGGATGTGTATGGGACAAAAAAATCCCGATTTTTTATTGGTACTTTTCGGCCCCATGTATACATTTTTGTAGCTAGTTAATCACTGCTTATAATTAAATGGGGGAACATTCCTATCTAAACTTTCCTATCAAAAACAAGTTGTAGTTTAGC
Organism: Lepidocyrtus cf. sotoi NNG-2020; assembly: GCA_027744475.1. Taxonomy (NCBI): domain Eukaryota; kingdom Metazoa; phylum Arthropoda; class Collembola; order Entomobryomorpha; family Entomobryidae; genus Lepidocyrtus; species Lepidocyrtus cf. sotoi NNG-2020. Next base: position 22,671 of record JAHZNJ010002671.1, read on the forward strand.
TGTCCTTAGGGCTCCTTAGCTTTGCATTATCATTTTGTGCAGATTTGTACAAGCTTGGGGCACGTTTTTTGTCGCAAGGGCAGAGCTTTCGAAACAAACGATTCTGGAGAAGAAACTCTTGCTTAATTTATTCAGCATTTTGGATTTTCTGCGTGCAGCAATACAATGTAAAATATCGCTAAATCATTTTCGCTTATGCAAGATCTGCACAAAGGAAAATTCCCGTTATTGCTAAATGCTTTGAATAAAGTAAAAAACCGATTATTTTAGAGGCTGTTTCATTGTTACATTTGCTGGACTGTGCACGCATGTATTTTTTCGAAATTTAAACTTAAACCTTAATTTAAACCGCTGCTGCCGGTTGAGACATGAAAAACAGTTTTTTTATTCTTTTGCATTTCGGTGGATGAGAAATTGTCAAATTGAATGTATTCCATATTCTCACTCAGTCATAAAAATAATTTATATTCTGTTACTAAATTGCAAACAAGCTTCTCCTAGTACAACTCTTTTTCTTTGTTGTCCACAATATTTTGTTGGTATTTATGTAAACATATCATTGAATGAAATCATTTTACTCTTTGGTGAACCCACCATAAATCGACACTGGCGTTGTAGTTTCTGCTGCTGCTTCCTTTTTTATTCTCTTCTCCACGGAGAAAATGGATATATATCCAGAGAACACGCATCTCATATCAGATATCATGTTTCGTAGTCAGCAACAGCAACAACATCATTGTTATTATTATTATTATTTTAACAAACAACATTGCACCATTGTTGTGAGAATAATAACTTATTTTTTTAGAAGTAGGAATAATGTGCATACGGACGGATGTATTCAGATATTTACTGTATAATAATAATGCAGGTTTGTTTCTCAACAGACACGAGGAAGCATAATAATAATAGCAGTACAGTGTAATAACGAAAGTAAACCAAGCTGAAGAAAATGATCATAAAAATGTGCAGTAAAGAAAGTGGGGAAGATATACACATGTCTAAATATTTCAAAAAAGAGAAAAGAAAAAAATAAGAAGAAGGTACCACAAACGCAAAGAAGAATAAGAAGAATAAAAAAGAAAGAAAAAAAGCGAATGAACGACTACGACGACATCACATTATTATTATTTGGAACATTTTTAAATGGCAGGGAAGTAAGTAGACTTAAACGAAATCATAATAACCTGTGAATATTTACTACAAAAGGGAAAGAGAATATCTTTCGTATTTATCTTTCTTTTCTCTTTTCTTTCTTCTCCTTTTTATTCTTTAAACACATAACGCACAACAACAGCACATAAAAAAGGATGGGACATGGGACAGTTAATGTATTCTCTGTATAGAAAAATAAAAACATATTTAGAGAGGAACATAGATTGGTTTTGCATTTTATTTTATTTTCACATTATATTACCTTTTTGTCATTACACAACACCAAATAGTACTCACGTAGCTGCATAATATCAGCGGAAGGATTTCAATATGATTTCGGATGGATGGATTTCTACTTGGCTGTGGATTACACCATACCGAATCTTTATCCACTGTAGTGTGATATAGAATGAATTGTTTACATATACACAACAAACATCGTCATCATTATTGTTATTATTATTATGATTCTACAAAAAAACCGGGAGGAAGTTTTATTATATATCGACGGCTGCCGGAGTTTATTAAATATAAAATATTTTTCGCCAACTTTCCAAAAAGTCAATGTGGTGGCGATATTCATACAAATACGACATTTTTCTTCGGCTACCAACCAAAGATTATTCACACACGACATTTAAGTGTATTTATTCGAGACTACATTAAACGATAACGTAGTTATAATAATACGCCAGCATAAATGCAATTTTCTTTAAACATTATACCATCAAATGCTTTAGTATAATATCATCGGAATCGTGCGTGATTCTGATATTTATATTTTTTCTTCAAGGAAATGAATACTACTTACTTTTCTTTTTGAGAATTCTCAGTACATAAATATAAAAAAAGAAAGTTAAGCGATTTAACTATTATCATTTTCCTATTATTTCAGAATATTTTGTATTTTAACGTTTTATTGACGTATTCATATTACGACGTTTTCCTCTTTTACTATTACACCAAGAAAAAATCGAAAGATATGGGATGATGTTTATGACGTGTGTGCTAATGTTATCATGATCACCACCACATATGCAATAATAATCATACGTACTTACTATTTGTAATATAACGGTGGTGACAATGAGCAGGATTTTGTCTTTTGGTGTGACAAAACGACCCTTTCACTCTTATTTAATGGCTTAAATATTAGCACCCCAAAAATCTATGCAGCAGCAGCAGTAGTAGCAATAACAAAAATAGAAATGGGTGCTACTACGCTACTGCTCTTCTTCCTTTCTCTACTAACTGTAATGATCGTCTTTCACTTTATTTCCCACCACACAACACAACAACACCATTATACCGTCATTATCATTATCATCCTCAATGCTGTTTATTATTGCCTTCTTCTTTTCTTCTTGCTCTTGTTTTGGTTGGTTGTAGCTCCCATTTGCATTGTGTTTAAAGTTATGTATGAATAATTCCTGGTTTGTGACGATCAAGAAACGGGCAAAAGAGATTTTCTTTGTTTTGAGTTCAGCTTTGATAAGAGTAGTTAGATATTATTATGTGCTACTCCTGATGATGACACTGAGGATTTACCCGTTTTCTTCATTTAAATTTCAAATATTAGATATCTAGAAATATTATTTCTATTTATTTCTCTCACATTTCCTATTTATTTGCACATGCATTAAAAACTACATTTCCCGATTTTATCATCATCACCCAAATCATATTTATCTGGTCTAAATCATGTTGTGTGTGAGTGTGTGTGTGTAATTCAAAACCTTTCTCAGAAATGATTTTCATTATTCTGAGCTTGTCGTTATGTAATAATAATAATATGTGGTTTTGTTATGTGCATTTGTATATTATTCCCGTTTTTGTCTCTCTCTGTCTCAGTGTCTCTGGTAGTTTGATTTTTTACTCAAGCTTGTGTGATTTTAATATCTGCTCTGATGATGTGGGTTTTGTTCTGGGGGAAATTTCATGCAATAATAAATGGAAAATTATACTTTCGACTGACTATATACGAAGGAATCATTTTTGGTCTTAGGATTGTTTTGACTAGTTACCCACTACACGAACCCGAAGAAGCAGTCTTCTTCGGTTGATGTTGAAGTTAAGGATGGTATCGGTTAAGTTCTATCTATCTATCTATCTACTATGGTATTCTACGATATCTAATCTTAGTTTTGCATTTGGATGATTTTGATGATGTGTTTTACATTAAATAACAATAAGCGCAATACTTGAATGTAATATTCAAGCCTCGTTTAATTGAAAAAGAAGATCATTGAGGACAGCAATAAATCCCATTTTCAAAGAAACGAATGGGTTTGATTTAGTAGCATATTTGTAGTACGCAGTACAATTAACAAAATAAATTGATTTAAAATTAAACCTTTAATCCCGCTTCTATTTAGAGACAAAAAGTCAAATAAAATTCTTGCTTATTATTTTTGAATTTTATGTCATAATAGTATCTTCGTTAAAATCAAAGGATATCGTTTCAGATTTTAGCTTTTTTGCTGGAATTGGTTTAATCAATATGATATAAACAGAATAATCAGCAAGCCTAAATATTCATATTTGAATTGAATACATACAAATTTTAAAATTTTAAGTTAATTTTCGGTTTGGTTTGGCATTTTCCTCAGATATGTATTGTAGCGTAGCACTGGTACTGCATGTAGCACGTATGAATGAGATGAAAATGATAAGAGGACGGACGAAATAGTGTTGTGGAAGTGGCAGGGAAGGAATTATAATATATTCCCTGTTTTTTTGCTCGCTTCTCTTATTTTTGAGGAAAATTCACTATTTTCTTATCAACATTATCATCATCATCGTGATGTGATCATCATTGTCCCATGTATGTATATTATTATGTCCAATATAAAATGCAAAGGCGGCAGCAGCAGCAGATGCTCTTTGTCATGGTTTTGGCTCTTTTAAAAAACAACACTTTTGCATACAGATGAGACCGCTTGTTTGCATGCATGAGTGAAAGCGTTAGGTTAGAATAGAAGTGTGCTGCTTTTATGGAATGTCTTGAAAGAAAATGATAGTATTGGTCCATGCCAATTCACTTTTTCCCTTGCCAAATTTGAGTGGCCATGTGGTAACTCCTTCCTCTCCTCCACTTGCACGAGCGGCAGCGGCAATAGCTTTAGGTAGTATTCTTTTTTTCTTCTTATTCTAAACTATATTATTATTCCTACCCAGCAGCACATACTCGTCCGTACATAATATTCTGTTGCTGCTTTGGATTTATGGAAATAAAACTGCTTTTCTATTCATTGCGGCGGAGGTGGTGGTGGTGGTGATAGTGGGCTAGTAATTGTAAAAACACATTATTGTTGAGAACACAATATACATATGAAATGGAGCTAAATTTTCTCCTCTTCTTCCTCCCGCTTTTGTTGTCACTTTTAGACTTTTGAAAAAAAATTCTTAGTTGGGGTAGTGAATTCCATTTTAAAATTTAAAAAAAATGTTTGCTTTGCCGTTAAATTAAGATGCAAAAAGCCAAAAGAACGAACTGCTTATATTTCATCTGCTTACATAAGTAGTATGACAAGATTTCATTTTTAAACATTTGAAAGCTCAATTTAAGCTCTAGAATCGCATGATATTACTAGACTTGCTGTAAAAGTGTAAGTAAATGGGAAAGGTTGTACATTGTACAAGTTAAGAAAATTAAATTTTGTCTTCTTAATAATACAACCTCTGTTTTAGGAAAGTAGAACAAAAAAGTTTTCATTTTTTAGCTCGGTAAACTTCAACATTGACTGTGGTAGAGGAAAGAGAGCAACTGTATAAACCGTCGAACTATACCTACTACTTACATCCATTTCCCCTCACAAATAAACCAAAACGGTTACTGTATTTGGAGAAGGGGTTGCTTTCTTCATCTCTCTTTCCCTTTCTATTTAGTTATGCTGGTCTTCTCTTGCCTCATCCAATCATTGCAGGAAATGTGGGAAAAGAATTTTTTTTAAATTGTTACTTTAAAGTTGTGAGTTTTTTCTTCCAAACCGCATTTAATTTTCTCCTGTTTCCACTCTTTCGAATCTCTTAGGATAACATTCTCTGAAAATAACAATGGAATATAATTTGACAATGATATTTTCCTTTATTTTTTCATTTTCTATTCTCTCTTGAAAAGAGTTTAAATGAAATGGAGGACAATCACTTTCCTCTTTAAATATTGCTTTTCTCTTTTTTCTCCTCCTCAGTTACACTTTATAAATTTGTTTCTACTACTTAAATCGCAAAATACTTTTTCACGCAAGTAATGCAAGCATGCATGCATGCATGCGTAGAATTTACATGAAAAAAGTGAAAAAGAAATGAAAAAAGTGAAAAGAAAAAAATCTTTTTAATGCAGCAGTGAGCATAGGGAAGAATAGTTCCTTTTTCCACTATTTCTCTGTGACAATGAAGTTTTTTCTTGCACGCTATCTGTCAACTTCAATATCGTCAGGGTGTGGACAATGATTTTCGGTTATGGTACCCTATCATGCAATTAAATGTTATGCACGAAGATAAATACTTTCATCTCATCCTTTCCTTTCTTGGCAACGAGTATCATTTAAATATTATGTAATATATTATGTAAGGCAAAGTACTTTACTGTTACGTTGCTTTCTATTTTCTTCTTCTTTTTTTCTTTTTCCTCTTTTTTCTTATTGTATGGAATGGACGATGGACCTAAATTTTCTGGTGACGTATTATTTTATTCGTTTTAATGCAAATGGGAATTTTTCCCACAGTTGATGAGAACTGCTGAATCAACCCACTTAAGTATAATAGAGTGGCGGTGGACTGTAGCTCCTTAAGATAATTAGAGCGGAGAAGAGGGCAAGAGCAATCTCACTATACATAAATATAAAGCGTGATAAACTATTCCTTACTACCTGAGAATTGGAGTAATTAAGACTCTTTTGATGACCATACTGATTAGAATGAGCTCTTACTAGAGCTTTGAAATGAAAGAAACGAGCGTTTAGAGAGAAGGTGGGAAAAATTAACCTTTTTACTAACTGCTAACCCCAAAATATCTTAAATTGCTCCGGCGAGGGGAGTAATTAGAGCACCTTTCTTTGTTGGAATTGCTTTCATAATACGACGTGGAACTCAGTTGTAGTTTTCTTCAGGAATTGTATTTCTTCTTCTTCTGTTGAGATGAGAAAGCAGTGTCTAGGTTTAGAAATTTACGATCGCTTCCGTTAAATTGAAGTGACCACAATCAATGTAATACGAATTGGCCACCATAAATATCTTTGGTAATTTAAGTGAGAATGTACGCCCTCTAAAGAAATAAGTACAATAATATGAGTAGGACTAAAAGAGCAGCTGAGTTTCAGTATTGAACTCAAAATCAGTTGTTAAAAGTTTTATTACAGCGGACGTACAAATTAGTACATAGAAGACTGTTAGCCCTGGAGGGTGATAACAACGTTCGTTGGGAGCAGTAAATCAGGGAAAAGTCGTGCAACCTTAATCAGTTCCAATTGCGATGGAATTGGAAGCTATTGACACGCCCAGTTGATGACATCTACAAAATATATATTCATTCACCGGAGCTTGAATCTCCTTTCGTTTTAGACGATGGATGCAAAGGTTATTTTGTTTCTCTAAACGGAAATATGTCGAAAAGCAAATGAATAATAAAGCGTTCCTCCAAAGTGAAATCTAAAATTATCACTAACTTGTTTAATTGCAAAACCGTAGCAATTAAATGTCCGCTGTATAATTTAAAACGATGTGTGTATGGCAATATACTCCAGCAAAACAAACTTGAACACAATGTTTCGTTGTATGTGCTTCGAGAAAAATGAGCTTTAAAAATGCTCCACTTGTAAGTTTTTGTATTCGTTTTCTTTATTTTCTCTCTTGTCTCTAAAACATCCTTTTCCTTGTTCATGATAAAAACAGGAAAGAAATTTTTCTTTAAAAATAAAATAATAATGTACTTTTACTTTTAACACTGCTTTGCTGCTACTTCTACTTTTACAACAACTGACTGAGTAAGATGTCATATGATTTCAATAAGAAAAAAATAGAAAACTAGACAGAGTGAGGGGATGAACATGTGTAACACACATTGTAAGTAGTTTTATGGTCCTTCCAAAGTAAAAGTTGCATTTTTTTACTACGACTCTACAACTTGCTCACAAGAGTAGAGTGAGAGAAAAAACAGGGGAATGCCACCACCACCACGACCATACCAGCGAAAAAAGGCATAATAATATAAACTCTGGTGGGACAACAACAACTGAAAACTGAACAAAAGAGGAGCAAACGAGTGAGCGACCAAGTGAAGATTGTGTGAGGAATTGTATGAAAATTCATAGTCTCCAAACGTACTCGTATTTTAAGATGTGAAAGCGAAAACGAATGGCTCATAAGACAAATTTTTACTATGGTACTCTGTCTCTTTTTTTTCTCGGGGAGTTGACGAGCTTAAGTTCAGCAGTAAAGGAAAGGAGAAGGCAAAGAAAACACTTTTATATTTATTCTCTCTCCTCTCTTCTCTATCTTCTGTTTATATATAAAAATAATATTAAAAAATCAAGGGAGTTGCTATTACACTGATTTACCCTGAAAATTGAGATAAACGACTGAGTTTGAAGAGGAGACCCCTGAGAAAGATTTATCTTTTCGGGGAACAAACTTGCACTTTTTACAACTATGTTTGTGCTGTCACCACACTCTACAGAAATTCCATGTTTTTTTTCACTTCTTCTTCTTCTTGTTTTTTGATGCAATGTTTGTTTAAAGAGGATTCGAATGACAACAGTGGGGAAATTTACTAAAAAGGAGAAGTCAAACCATGTAACACTTATTCACTCAACCGAATTCTTTCATCTTACAATAACAAAAAATAAATATATTTTATAGACATAGAAGCAGTTTTCTGAACTGACACTCTGCATGCTATTTTCAACTTTTAAAAATAGACTACTTGTGGATCAAATAGATACTGAATGAAAAATATTTGCTTAAATTGAAACCAGCAAATTATTGTAAATAATTTCCTTTCCATAATCTTTAATTTTATTTTTAAGCAAAATCGTTGGATTTTCAGTAGCACAAAAAAACGTAAGCGATTGAAGAATGTTTGTGTGTTGAAGAAATATTTCTTTAATACTAAATCATAAAATTATAAAATAGTAGGTGTGAAGAGAGTAACTGCACCGACAAACTTCACAAAATAATGGATAAAAAATTTAAAAAGTTATCCATTTTAGTTTCAATAGAAGAAAATCGACTTCTATGAGCACTTCTCTACTACTCACAATTGATTCATAAGTCATTCTATTGTGCGATGAATAAAACCGATAGTCATGCATGCTCTTGTTAAAGAAAAGTTTTATCTTTTGTCAAGTGTACTACTTACTACACCCGACTCCATTTCTTACTTTACTCCAGTAGAATTCCAAAAGTAAGAACAAAACGCTTGAAAGATTTTCGCCTTTTAGAAAACTACTTTTTTTCGTTTTATTCATATCCACACTGAAAATGGCAGGCTAAAAAATACTTTACTAATATGTATCAATAGCGCACTTACTTTTTTAGTAATACATTGAAACGAAACAGAAACAATAGGAGCCCTTCTGACAAATTTCCGGCTGACTAACTTCTTTCTATGAGTTAAAATCTTTCTGGTACATATTATTGTTGTTTTTGTTACTGCTACATATATTATTATTCTATTGTGGTAGTAAATCAGACAGAATATCAATATATGATTGTTTTGTTATTATGACAGTGGATTTCATATAAACTAGAAAACAATCCGTTTAAAACTTTTTTGTTTTCTTGTTTCTCACGATGTTGACTAAGTTTTTGATTGACTTGAGAAAGTTAATTTGGAATTGAATGAAATTATAATTATTTTGTGATTTTGCTATCGTGTGTTTATAGGTGTGGCGGCTTGACCTAGTGATGGTGATTCTTTTTAAAGCAATACCTTTAGAAAGTACAGATGGAGAGAGATTGGAGAAATCCCCAGAATGTCTCCATCCTGGCCTTTGTGTCAACCCGTACCACATAAACGTATCCGTCCGAGAGCTGGATTTGTATTTGGCCAACTTCATCAATAGCCATGGTAAGTAAGCCAGAAGCGTGATATTTTTTTTACTAAGGTTGCAAAAATTTGGATTACCAATTCAATATTCTAAAATGACAATTTTTTAGCCTATAAACTTGAAAATAAAATACAAATGCAGTAAAATTATATTGTATACAAGGGCAAGCATCTTCAAATAATTCAAACGTTTTTTGTAGTAAAAAAAGTTTTTAAAAGCTGAGATGTTCGCAGTTTGAACCATATTTAGTTTGTTTCGTGTATAAAGCGTATTCGGGAAGGGAAAAGGAGCGCATGAAATAGGAAATTGATAGAATGAAAGAGAGAAAGAATGAAATAGAACATCCTTTTGCTTAGCTTTTGTTTAGAAAAAAACAAGAAACACTAAAAATCTGACATACAAATTTACTATAATGGATGAGATAAATAAAATCGGGGAAGACAAGCTGGACTAGCATTTGGCGTTTCGTGACTTTGGCAATGAGTAATAGAAATGGATAGGAATAAATCTCATGTTTTGTGGTGGTGGTCGCCGTCCTTCCACGGTTTCGCGTGCTGGATGAAAAAGCTGAGGTGCACAGGAAACCAGAGAGGGTCTTATATTGCATCAATTCTTTTTTCCTTCTTTCGTTCAAAATAAAAATGGTCAGCAGAAGCCGAAACAGCACTATTCTCACTTATCCTCTTTCACTTCTTCTTTTTTAACTTCCATGACCATCTTCAATTTCAGCGGTTGCTTTTTCGCTTTTAACATAATTCCTTTATCATTCACGTTTTCACTTTTCTTCGAGTTTTTTTCTTTCCTTTATTCTTTATACAGAAGATGATAATATTATGTTGGTTTTTCTTACATTTTAATTTATACTGATCCATTCAGTTTTCTACTTAGCTGGACCTTATACTTGCTTACTACTTTTTCTACTGCTTCTCAATTCCTCCAGTACATTTATTAGAGTCGACAGAATCTGTTGTGTATTTATTCAAGCAGACTTTTACAAAAGATTCTAGCTTTTTCAGCATTATTTTGTTTCTACTGTTGTTGTTTTGTTGTGTTGTGTTATGTAGGGAGACGCTGCTGTCTAAGATTGTCTTGTTTGGTTGTCTTTCTAAAAAAAACTGCCTTGGTTGTCTGTTCTGGATCAGTTGAATGCTTTCTCCTTCTTCTCAAAAAAAATTTTTCCCTCTCTTTCATCTCGTAACCGGAACACACGTATGGTGAGGGATGTACGTATCACGACAAGGGAATAATCATATGAAATTTCTATTTCTATTTAGTTTCTGCTGCTGTTGTTGTGTTTGTTTTTTCCTGTATAAATAGAATTATATTTCTAAGCTAAAAGAGGGCTGAAAATGGAAGCGAATGAAAGAGTGAGAGATAGAGAAAGGGAAGAATGAACGAATACAAAGAAATAAATATTTTGAGGAAAAAAAGAAAAACCGCGGCGGTGTTTTTATACTTAACCTTTCACTCACTTTCACCACGCTCATTCATGAACACATGCTGAGCCACTAATGATTACCGTAAATAGATGGGCCCGCGGAAGGAAAACTGGCTGAGCCTGCTGAGCACATTTTTTCTTCTTCGGTATGTATATGGAGGAGGCTACAGCTTGCAGTAAAGCTTACTATACAAATTAGTTGAAACTAAGCAGCAGAATGTTTCATAATCATCACCATCATCAGCAACAGCATAATGTGAGCCACCAGAAATAAAAAACGAACTAAAAAGGGAGGGAAAATCTGTGAACACGAAATCATATTTTGTCTTTGTCTCTAATTTTTCTTTTAATATAAAAGCGAAACCTAAACTTGTAGATTGATAAAATGAAGATGTTATTTTTATAACAAAAATCTGTCATCTCATTCACTAACTTAACTTCAATACAAAAGACCGAAAATGCTTTTAAAACTTATGAAGAGATAATAGCACTCCTTTCAAGTGGCTTAACTGCTTTTATTTTTATTGTTTTTTAAAAAGTTGCACCGTTCACTTTTGCTTTCTGGAGTTCCCTCTCCGTGCTCTGTTCTCACTTCCTTTTTACTTATTTTTCTGTAACAGACGCATCAGCGACAGCAGCAATAGTAGGAGAAGAAGGAAAAGAGGAAAGGGCACGCGATGAGATGAGATAGATAGTAATATTTATATAAACTAATGAGTTCATTCCTGTTATATCCATGTACAGTTTCTCCCATTTTATTCTGTGAATTGTCAGACAATGGGCGCAGATCTTCCAGGGAAATTTATTATGGCGTATTATCAATATAAAAAGCTGCAGCGTAAATTCATACATTAAGAAAGAATGAAAAAGTAATGCCGTAATTTAAAAGTGAAGTTTTTCGGTGAAGAAAGAAAACAGATAAGATAAGGAGAGAGAATATCTCACTCTCTTTCTTTCTCTCTCTAATAAGAAGGTTGATGGTTGACTAGAAAACTATTATTATTATTATTTCAGAGTATGACTTTTAGATAAAAAGCTGCTAACTGTCGGAAACTGACATAAATATTTCATTTGCCATTGACAGGGATATGGGCTCAACATTAAATTGTCACTTTTTAAAATTAATGTTGTAACCTTATTCTGGTAGCTGCGTTTGTGTAAGAGAAAGGAAGAAAAAGAAAATTTTTACTCTGTGATTTATAAATCTCTAACAACGTTTTTCGTTTTCCTTTTGTAAAACTTTCCAGAAATTAACAGCGGGATGTGCGACAATAATAATGAAAAGGACGAGGAGCGGTTTAAGGGTAAGTCTGAAACACTTTTCTTTTCTCTCTCTCTCTCTCTCTTTAGCTTTTTCTCCGATATCCATTTTATAAATCTTAAATAATATAAAATAATAATAATAAGAGCATTAACTTTAGAAGACGAAGAAGAGGAAGAAGAAAAAGAAACTTTTCAAATCTTACCAAAAATTTCTCCAATTTTACTTCACTTACTAAATGTGTATATATTTTAGTCACAGTTTTAATTGTGATACTGCCAATAACAAGAACATTGTCTGAATTGGATGAGAATCGTCGTCGTAATAGAACAAGGAGCCAGTGAGGGGTAGCTTCCTTGCCAGTGTACTTTCCCAACAATTTGTATCAATCAAATTAGGCCCATGAGTTCCTGTAATATATTTCGTCCTTGTATTCAGTAAAAGTCTACTTTGCTCCTCTTTGTTGTGTATTCCAACTACGGGATAGAAATAATTTAAAAACTTTCTCTTTTTTGACTTTTTTGAAAATTTTGAGAATAGCGAAAATGTTAAAAGTAAATCATTTTTAATATCATAGGCTGTTTCATAGGCAACTTTGCCAATGCAAATGCATAATTAAATTAGAAGCATATTGCTTAATACGTTGTCAATTACAATTTCTAAAATAACTAATTTAAAGTAATGGTAATTGATTTGAAACTTAACGAGTGCCCTCTTAGTTGGGACTGGGACTATTGAATTTTCTAAACTTTTACATTTGCCAGATTAAAAAGCATCTTTTATGGAGTATTCAATATTTTTTATTTCCGATATTTTGCGCTCCAATTATCAAATCGTTTAGAACACATCTTGATACTTAGAAGTTTTAACAAAATACACGTAAATATTAATAAAACGCTGCACCGATTACAGCTTACATTGAGTAGCTAATAAAATAAGTTTGAGCTTTACTACTGCCAGCAGATTTGAAAACAAATCAAGGAACTTCGTTTTCCAGCAACATAACAATATGCTGACTAGAATATTTTTTTTATCAGGGCAGCAATATGTTTACACTGATTGGCGATGGTTTTGACATTTGAGTCCCTTTTTACATTTACGTTGTCATTTTGAAGTGATAAAGCCGCTCAAAAAAACACATATTTTCTTTAAATAAATGACACTTTTGTTTTCAACAAGCTTTGATAGTGATGATGGTAAGGTTAGGCAGGAAATTCACATGGAATCTGATCTCAAGGTGTTTGTAGGAAAACTAAAGAAATGCCATTATTATTATCGTCATCATCATCGTAATCATTATCAGTTGAAGAAGGTGTCCATAGCCTCATGAGGAGTGTAAACTGCAAATGCCACACCTTGCAAGTAGGCCCATGAAACTCGGTTTTGTGTTTTAGTGCTCTTTTATCTTTCCCCATTATTGCTCTCATTGCTTCTCACTAACGGGACAGTAATCTAACGGTAAATATTGAATGAAGTATTATTATCGACATTCATTCACTCCTTTTTATCATTTATGTCCACCACCACCACTGATTAAATGAAGTGGGGACGTTGGTTGTGGGATAAAGTCTAAGTCAAGTCCCATATTATTATTATTTGCACTATACTACACAACTATCCTTTTGATGTTCTGAAGTCTCGTTAGATTAGATTTATCAAGAAAATAAATGAAGAAAAAAAATCAGTCAATATTTCAACGGTCACTTCTTGTTTTTCATCAAACTTTTAGAGAGCAGTTAAGATTGTAGGAAGTGTTTTTATTCATGTTGTGTGTTCTTCATTTGGATAACAAATGATTTCATCGCTGTGTTGTAGAATAGCAAGAGGAACTAAAAAAGGAGTGAGAAAAAAATAAGGCTTACTACAATATTCTCTTAAGGGAGGAGGGGAAGAAGAAAAAGAAGAAATGGCTTCTTTTTCTTCTGCTATTGCTGAAATAGCGATAATTAACCAAGTGGGCAATATACGTTTGAACGATTTAAAATAGTGACATTTATACCTTTCACTCGTTTGACTTGATGGCCTCTTTTACGGCTATTTGTAGGGGTGAAGATAATAATAATGGGAGTTGGTGAATTGGGTGGATGTGTCGATAGATAATACTTCTCTTTCTTTTTCTTTCTCTCTCCTTTCCAGTCAGTACCTTCGCTTCGCTGTAACCATTCATCGTTCGTTACTATTATCCGTCTATTGAATTGCCAGTGGCTACTTCACTCTCCTCAGATTTTCTTCTTTTTACTTTCACTTTTCCTCTCCCACCTTATAGAATTTATAGAGGAGCAGCTAACAACAATTGGAAAAATATGGGGAATACTTCCACCTACCTTCTATTACTTTAATATAATATCAATCTAATATCAGCCGTGCTTCATCACAGTCTTCCCATCTCACAGTCAGTTATATTGAAACCGATAAGAGAAAATGGTTTACCCAAATTTATATCTTTCTATCTATCGTTTCTTACTTTATTTACGTATAATATTGGATAAAATGACCAGAAGAACTCATTTTCATGTATGCGAGAGGGAAAGAGACAACGAATCCGCATAAAAACTATTCCTGCTCTACCACCTCTTCATTCTCCTTTTCTTCTTTACTTCACTCCGTCCCTTTCCCAATTCCAATAGAGCGGATGTAAATGGTGAAATTGCACTCAGCATAATCATTCTCCACCTTACCAAGCAACATACAATAGTAAATATAGTAAGTAAGAGAAAGGGAGAATGGTAGATCAGCAGAAGTCTAAAAGTCTGTTTGAGGGAACCGTGGTACCTTGGTGGTGCGGTGGTTGTGGAAGCAGAATTCATGTGTAATTTTGATTTCATCATCATGATCATGGTTGAGTCGAGTAAAAGAGAACAGTTATATGGATATGGTGTGTGGTGGTCACAATAAAACCAATTGGTTCAGTGGTATAGTAACATAATGTGATGACGTTTCGTTGTGGTGGGCACATTATTTTTCCCTCGCCACTTAACAAGTAGAAGAGTGACCACACAGTGGTGGCAGTATCATCGATGAATGAGAATGTTATTGTGTGTGTGTGTGGAGTACGTTTATGTCCACCGCCACACACTACTCACTCCCGTTTTCCTCCACCAAAAGGAACAACGAATCTATGATAGTTACGTAACAGCAGCAGCAGCAGTAGAGAAACTGTAGCGGCAATAGTAATAGCAATCCCTTGAAAAAAGGAAGGAGATTCAAAGCTCAGCAACCCTCACTGACATTATAGCTGATCTATAGGTCCGTAAATCTCTTCAACTTACCACCCACTACATTCTATCTCTACGGTTTTCCTTCTCTCTCTCTCTTTCTGATTTTGCTTTTCTTTTATCCCTATTTTATTTCTCCTTTTTTCTTCCTTACTGCTGCTTCTCTCCTCTGTTTTCTCTCTATCATGGGCTTAAAGCAACGTGTGCTAATGTTGTCGTCCCACATGTGGGCCAGCCAACAACCCTGCAGCGGCGGCGAAACGATTTGATACTGAGTCGGCATGAAAACTTTAAAAAAATGAAAGCTTCAAAAAGCATTGGCAGAGCGAGAGAGAAAGAAATAAGGAAAAAAAGAACAACCACGAAAATTACTAGCCACATGTTCTGCTCTTGTAGTTACGTAACAATGTAGTATTAACCAAGCATAAATACATTTTCCATGCTTCTAACCGTAAGACATGATTTTTTTGTTCGTTCTCATGATGACGACAACGATGATGATTTTCTGGAGTGTTGTTGAGGAGAAAGTTGAACGTGTACGAACTATTATTCCTTCCCATTTTATGAGAATGGCTACTGGCAAATAATGAACATTGTATTTACAATCACGTATGAGAAAGGCGGCAAAATAAGTGCTCATTCATTTTATTTTTCTCTAGAAAAATTTCTCTTTTGTAACTTGCCTGGCCTGGCCTAGCCTGTCTTGCTTTTCCTCTGCTACAGTGGCTGCTGTCGACTAAAATAAAAAAAGATTTTATGATTGCTTATTACCCTTTTATGCAACAACGTAAAAGTATAATAATATAAGCAATATTATATACAATAGAACCAGCAGCTGGGAGTATATAGTACTTATTATACATATTCCCGTCCCAGTCTGTTATTTGACCTTGTTTGCGTTCCGCATCTCTTCATATTATGTACATCCTTACGTATTACATTATTATTATTATCATGATTATTACTATTATATTCGTTTCTACTACAACTGTGGCTTCTTAGCTTTCTGTCATAAGCTATTTCACATGCTGGAAAGTGGGAACTCAAATGGTTAGCTTTGGAAATAGCAGCAGCAGTATAGCGTACCACACCAGTAAAAATATGATTGGTTTGTGCTCATAACAGTTTTGAATTTGTTTTTTTTTCTTCTTCTTGAATGTACTGCTATTATTTGTGTAGTGACGTCGGCAGTGGAATACCTTATGATGGAATGTCGATGGTATTTCTTGGTAGTGAGGGAGATGAGCGGGAATCCAAGTCCAGGCAGGCAGGCAGGGCACGTCATACAAGCTTCATCAAATCATATCAGCGACATGCCTACAAAAAAACAATGCAAAGATTTCTTTTATTTCAACTTTTTAAGCCCTGTTACACACAAAGATAACACTTGAGAAGAGGAATATAATGTGATCTGCTGCGTAGTATAAAAATGCTTAGCATAACCAGAAAAGGTCGTCCTGAGGACGACGATGTAGCTGAATATATGGTAGTGGTAGTGTGACGATGAGAACTTTAGAAGGAAAAAACGAAAAAGAAGAACTGACTGGAAAAAAATAAATGAACAAAGTATTGTAGAACAGGACGGACGCAGAATAGTCATGGACGAGCTTGAGCTTTCTTTCTTTCTTTTATCGCCGAGTGGGTTTTTTCTTTTCTCCTTTTTTCACATTTTTACTGACTTTCCATGTCCACAATGCAAAGATTCATTCTTAGCTGTCACAAATTTTATCCCTTTTTCCACGAGAAATCTACTTATATTTTTCTTGTACAATTTAGACGTAATAAAATGCATAACATGACTTTGTGTTTGTCTACGATTACGTATGAATGAATGTATTTTTTGTGTATTGTGTGTGTGTATGTGTGTTTGTGCTTTGTTTGCTTTTTGGTTGTCCATTTCCTCTTGACTTGAGTCTCGTCTCAGAGAGAAAAAATAAAAAGATAACTAACTAAACTAAGAAAAAGAGTGACAAGATATGGGCTTTCATTTACAGGGGAAAATACTCATGCACTTGTGAAAAGAGCTTTTTTCCAGAGTTATACATTCTTTGGAAATAATAGAAGAGAAGAGGAGAAAAGGAAATGTAAAAAAGGGGCAAGCATAGATGAAAGCAGTCTGTCCATCTTTTCAGTCTCTTCTTCTTCTTCTTCTTCTTGTCCTGTCCTGGTTCCCCTTTCTTCTTTCGCTTCATGATGATAATATGTAACTTCTCACTTTTTGCCTGCTTTTTGTATAAAGCCACTTGACTGTGAAATACTTGTCGCTCATTCACACACACTTACAACCACTCACCCTAACCCTGGCTAAAGCCTTGTGAAGCAGGAATGTGGAGCACGTAAAATGTTAAAAAATGACGGGAAGAGGACAAATACCATCCATCAAATACCATTAATCATTTACCACTAATTATTTACCACTATTGCAATTCACCACTTATACCATTTACCATTCTTGCCATTTACCGTTTTTATCATTTACCACTATTGCCATTTACCACTTTTATCAAATACCATTCTTTAATTTACCACTGCAGTCAAGTTAAGCTTACAATTGAATGTGCTCATTCGATAACATTAATAGTTTAAAGTTAAAGTCTAGTTAAGGTTTCAAAGCAATTATATCCTGGCGGATAATTTAGGTTTAAAATTAGCAGTGGCTGGTCAGTGTAAAGAAAAGGTTAGAAAATAGTTTTTTCTGCAATTTGCAATTGTAAAAGTTTCAGTTTAATTTTTACAAAATAAATGGGTGTTATCCAGTTACGCGTAACGTTTCCGGATTTTTTAGAATAGTTTTTTTTGCAGATTATCAATAGCATAGAAGCATTATGTACATGTATGGTACATACAATGATTTAAATAGGAGAACTCCGACAATATAGTTATATACTACTTTCAAGCAAACATGTTATTTGAAAATTAATTGTCAGGTTAACTTTACCGCACTGGTAAATTAAAGAATGGTATTTAAAGAAAGTGGTAAGTGGCAATAGTGGTAAATGATAAAAACGGCAAATGGCAAGAATGGTAAATGATAAAAGTGGTAAATTGCAATAGTGGTAAATAATTAGTGGTAAATGATTAATGGTATTTGATGGATGGTATTTGTCCTAGAGCCAAAAATGACCATGTTCTCATGTTAATCAAACGACCTTTACAAAAAGTAAAATTTCACTATACTAAAGAGAACGCTTAACAAATACTCAATTTGTAATTGTACTTTGCAATAATTATCATTTTTGCGGTATGGTATGACCTCCTCCAATTCTATGACGGACAATTCATGTATCAACGAAAGAGAACGTCTGCCTTGTGAAATAATGTTTGCAACTAAATAGCTTATAAAAACATGCGGTAAGCATTTCTATGTCGGGATATCTTACTACAATGCTTGTAAATATGTTTGCTCATACATTATTGAAGGAAGTTTTGCTACTATTGCAAATTAATAAGACATAATGTGTATTGTACAGTAGGTTTACATGCAGAAAACAGCAATCCCGAAAGTCGGCTTCCTCTAATTTCTTTTTTTAACTTCCTCTCTTACTTAACCCCTTTCCAACTGAAAGCTTCTGCTGCGTAGTCAATAATGTAGACGTACAACGTAGTTTCACCGCAACTCTCACCAGATACTTATTTATAGGCATATCACCGTTGGGGTTTCTTTCAAACTTGAATAATAGAAGTTGAACAATAATGGAGAGTTTTTCAAAAGAAGTTTGCTACTAGGAAAGGGAGTTTTTCTTTAAAAATGGGAAAGGAAGTGGAGAAGAGGGAAACGTATATAAAGTAAGTAGTAGTAGTAGAATGAAAGGATCGTCGTCATCGTGAAATCTAGAAAAGAGCAGCAGCATAAAAATAAAGAGAATGAGACACGCAATGGTTTATGTAGTCAGCATCCTATGCAAATGAATGTGTGAAGAATTTGCATGGAAAAGTACTCCAACGTCGTCATGTGCAGCCAGAAACTAAGACCAGGAAATTTATGTCATCAGATCTTGAGAGATTACTCCACCCTTTCTGATCGCGTCTTTTGCTTTCATCTCATCAACTGCTCCTTCCTTACTTTCGTTCTCTCTTTCTATTTCTTTACCCATTCTTTTCAGATATGGTTTTGTCTAATCATGAGACCAAATCATTGTACAAAACTCCCGACGACGATTCTCTATTTTTTTAAAATGTGCCCAAATGTTATCTTTCTTTACAGATTGGACTATAAAACTGTACCGTATTTTTATGTAATCAGTTTGCTAAGTAAAAAGGAAGATTTGGTTGTTGCTGTCGTTTCTTTTCTTCTCGTTTTTCTGCCTCCTCCGTGGTTGTGGTTTCTTCTATCGGAATGAGGAAGAATCTTCTTCCAAGCTATATTTTGTTGGAGTAATTTGATCACTTTCTTTGAAAATGAATCCAGCAGTATCATTCCTGATATAGTCTTGTTCATAGTAGTAGTTTATTCAAGACCTTCAAAGTTCACTTACTAATTTTTCAGCGTGATCATGTTCTTCTTATTAAAGTTCATGTTTACGTTATTACATAGCGAGTGAGTGGAATTTGTTTAGATGATCAAGCACAGGGAAATTCCCTTATGAAAATGAACTGGTGCTCTATCAGATGCATTAAAATATTTTTCTTGACTTTTTCCTTTTCTATCATTATTTTGCAAAATTCATTCTCATTCAATTGAGAGAGCGCGAAAGAAGCTAAAAAAGGGCTCAAGTGGTATAAAAATGAGATCGAGATTTATGAGACAGAGGAAAGGAAATGGATTGCGGATGTACAAATTTAACATGCATTAAATTACATGGCTCCCTTTTCGTTGTTAACATGAGAGAAAGTATCAACATCATCGACTAAGATCCCTTTAGAAAACAAAACAAAAACGTAGTATTGCCTTACATTCCGTGTAATATAGAAGGTAAATTGAAGAAAGCCTCTGTTATATGCAATAGAAGAGGGTTAGAAAATGCGTTTTTATACTTATTCCTTTCATGAAATTATTTTTTAGATTGAAAAATGATATATTCATATCAGTTTATCTTTGCATATTCAAGTCAGGGTCCTTTCACCACGGTCGCCACCACCTCCACCACAGTCGACTACATGGAAAGAATTGGGATTGTACTACTGAAATCATAATCATATGTATACTTTTTCTCTTTCTATATACTTTATAAAGACTAACTGAAATGCACTCATAGCCTGGAATGACATTTTTTATATTATGGTAATACAGTAGCAGAAAAACAACCAACAATTTCCGAAAAGAACTTAATCGCAGTAGTAAGAGTAAGTAGAGAGCAGTTCTTTGAGTTCGTTCAGTGTAAGTGTATAGTGTATACTGTGTGGTAGTAGAGAATGCCAGTCTATATCGTAAATTTAGAATTTTATTGTATCCCATATTATGCATACCAACCCTGTTATCTATGTATGAATGGAAATGCCCCTTGCTCACATAGCACGTCCGGTTCAACTCATAATCCATGTTTTTTTTACATAATAATTCTGACTTTTACTTAGGAATCCTTCTACGAACAGAAAAGCCACCAGCAGCACTACCGCAACCATCATAACATTGAAGATTTTGTTAGTTTTTCTAGGTTTCCTTTTTCTTATCCCAATTCGTCGTCGTGGTGCTTTGGTCGTCGTTTGATAATACTACTACTGTGTAGTGGAATAGAGAAGAGATGATTCTGAAGTAATAGGGTCCACGCACATGATATTTTACTACAGAATATGAATTTGAAATAATACATCTGAAGAGTTTTTTTTACAAAACTGTTTTCTTCTTCTGTCTTGTATTATATAGTACACATTTTTATGCTTTGTGGAAATGCATAGAGTTATCCTCATAAGAAAAAAATAATTTAGTTTGCATCTGTAGTTTCTTAATGTTAAGTTTTACGAATAGTCATCGAGGTCCAATCTTCCATTTTCTGGTGAAAGTTTTTTTCTTCGGGAATCAGATGTGTTGTTTGCTGCTGTACGGCTGGAAATGGCATTCCAGCTACCCTATGTAATGAAATGAGTGGCCATTATCAAGTGAAAATCACCATAGTGTAATAATAACCATTCTAGAAAATGAGTTTTAAAAAAAACGCACTCATTTCTTCAGGAAAAGCCTTGCAAATAAAGCCACACACTAAATATTTAAAACAGCAGCGGCGTTGTATTTAGTATTTCCTGAAGTTGAAATGTTATTCCTTATCGTATGCTATCACATCACAGGTACTTTTACTTACTGAAATAATCATTGAGTTGGCTGGGTGGTTTACTATCTGTGTGGAAGGAGACTGCCGCTTAATAACCTCAACAAGTAAATTTTTTGTTGTGAAGGAACGTTTCTACTAAACAGGAAGGTGGATGTCTTGAGAATGAAGCTGTTTAGAGATGACGATGACGATAATAATGATAGTTAAGGCCGTTAAGGGAATAATTAAAACATCTTTCTCCACTTCTCTGAAATCATCCATACGGCAAATTTCATTAATGAGTTGCAAAGTGTCTGAATACAAAGTACGTTTTCATCATTCCCTTCTTTTTTTACATTTTATTTGTAGGTTTGCTTCCGTGTACTTTTTCTTTTACTATTTTAAGAACATTTATTTGCTTATTTTTATCTCAACACAACACGTAGAATAAACACAAAGGTCGAATAATGTAATGCACAATATGGTGTAAAATGTTTAATAAAATTCTCATGCAACAGCATTATTCTTATTTTTAGTATGAAATTTCAATAATTTAAGGAAAAGTTTCTGGTTCAAGAGTCCAGCACAATTCCGGAGATTTAGGAAATATATCGTACCGTGGTAGTTGATACAATCATTTTTATTATATGCAACAACAACAAGATCAATATAAAAACATCGTTTGTTTATTTATCGTTTAGATTTTTTGTGAAGCAAAATATAATATTACAACGGAGCGCAAGCAACACATCGAATACAAAAATATATTTTATCCTTTCTTTTATGTACGGTAATCCCTTAAAATAAGGAAAGCTGGTTAGAGCTAGACGAAATTGCATAAAATATTGAAATCACAATCAAAATTGTCATAAAATAAAATCTTTTTAGTAAAAATATTGCACTCACCATACGTATTGAACTAAAACATTATTATTTAGGTATACAACTTTAGCTTCAATTGGTTGTCAAAATATTGCACAAGTTCAACAATTTCATAAAATGCGGTGAAATAAAAAAATATTTCTTTCCCCAAGAAAAAACTTCATTCCATCACATCACCACCATCATATTATTATTATCAGTTCCTCACAAGGGCACAGTTTTTGTATTATGATGGCTTCTTTTCACAAGAACATAGTTTTTCATAAAAAAATATTTAATAAAAATGGAAATGACATGAACTGACCAAGAATAAAGTAAATGGGACTGCTACTGCTAAAAGTAAATAACAGTGCAGGATTTTCTTCATAAATAAAATGGGGTGAAAGAAAAAACGGAAATGTTGCTGCATGGGAATGAAAGGAAATACACATATTTATTGGAATTCAAAGCCTCAAGTGATCCCCGTACTAACACCAAGTGTCACAATAAAAAGATATGAAATCTGAAACTGTGACGCTACTACTACTGCTTCAGAAATCATTCCGATGGTTTCTTTCCACATCTGTCTTTGCGTATCAATATTCAAACAAATATGTATTTCTATACAGAAAAAAGTAATGAAAGAGTTTTGTTTCCCCTTTTTGCAAAACAAGATAGGTAACAGCTGCTTGAATAAAACGAGATGGAAATACATACATACAAAAAATTAGCAATTAAGTTGAAGGATGCGGTTGCGGTCTCTTTCTTTGATTAACTTTTATTGTTACTACTTATTCAAGTCAAAATACAAAAAATAGTATTCCATAGCTGATTTTACACACGCTTAATATAATAATCATTGTATCTCCGATTTTGTCTGCTTTTTAAATTTAAATAAATATTTATGTCAACAACGTGATAAAGTAAAACAGAAAACCAAATGTATGTTTGCAGATAATTGGTCCCGTACAAAGAAAGATACATCAAAATAAGAATTCAAAATGCTGTAATAGAGATATCTACTCTATCACTTCGAAAATAAAAAAAATCGGACAAAGCCAGCCACATCAGCAACCTTTTACTCCCTTCCCAAGACACCGCTTGATAATGCTCAGTCGATCTCTCTCAGTTGGCCTAAAATATTACTTGAATTCGTTTTTTTTTCTTCTTCTGTACCCAACAGACCACCACCGCAACACCACATCAATTTTCAGTGATGCATTTTTTACGCGTATGCATGCTAAAGAATATGTAGTAAAATGTGTGAACATGCCACTACTTGAAAGAGAGAGAGAAGAAGAAGAGAAAATCTCTTTGATATTCATTGTATTACTGAATCACACTTCATTCGTACGAACTTACAAAAAAAGAAGGTTATTATGTGAGTGAGCACCATTACATTACATAGGGTAGCTGGAATGCCATTTCCAGCCGTACAGCAGCAAACAACACATCTGATTCCCGAAGAAAAAAACTTTCACCAGAAAATGGAAGATTGGACC
>JAHZNJ010002672.1:0-19679 GCA_027744475.1 Lepidocyrtus cf. sotoi NNG-2020
GTTTAAGGCACACATAAACCTACCATTGCATTAGGCTAAAAATCATAAGCATTTGATACACGCTTTAGTCTTGGCTATTGTATTTGAGTACATTATTTTTTAACAATGGTAGCTGCCTCATTGAATTTATATTAAATTTACAATTTTAGTAAACATTCTGTAAACTTGTGTGCATCAAAATACGCTTTATAAAATCTCTCAGGAAAAATAGGGCTAATTTAACGTTAAAACTTAAGCCATTTTAGACATTCATGAGTATGGAGCCGCGTCTTATTGGGGCAATATGAACTCCTGGAAGAGAATGCTTGAAATCGAAAGGGGGAAAATGACGGTTGGTTGGTGAAAGTGAAAGCATAGACACAATAAATCATACGCAACGAATATGAACAAAACAAGGATCTCTTATTTGCACAGAAATCTTATTAATATGTGGTATTCTTTTCTAAATATATTTGCATAGTTTATGATTTGATTTAAAAAATGCACAGCATAAAAGAAACAATACGCAAGAGTAACAGGTTTATCTGGAAATACTTGGCTTTACTTACACATAAATCATCAATATTTGTCGGTGCTTCTATGTGGCGGAATTATTATCAATATTACATCGGTTTAACTAGTGGAAATAGAGTCACAAGTGAGTTCAGAGTGCTTTGTTAAAAAGGCCGGTGCACAGGGAAGTTGACGAAACTCTCGGATCACAACCTGTCCTTCTCCTACTTCTTCCTTAGAAATTACCTGAAACAACGTAAAAATTATTTTAGCGAATATTTTGTTTATTGATTTGTAAATTACAAGTGACTCATTGATTAATTTAACCCACTTGACTTCTTCTTCCATACGCTCTGAGAAGATTTGCTTGTGGTGTAGCACCACCCCGCGTTCTTTCTAACTGATCTAGTGCTCGAAGAACGGATCCCGTGCATTCTGCTTCCCAACTACATTTCTTTTTCCTATTAGGCCATATATTCCTTGTAGGATCTTCATCTACTTCTAACGTTAGCCAGTCTGGATTCGTTGATATTTTCCTTTCATTCTCTAAAACCTCGTCTAATCGAGCCCAGCTAAGGTTTCTTCGATGGTCCTCTTCTGACCCAATTCCTGAGTCTATGTCGTCATTTGGACCCCTTTGCTCTCCACCATTTGTAGCGTGATTGCGGTGATACGAGACTTTAAAAGACTCTTTTGCTTTTTGTGGTTCTGCTAGAGAAAAAAGAAGAATGTTCGTATTTAAAACGGTTGTCTATACAGTGATAGCTGATTATAATGTGAGAACTCTTTTAATTTTTTAAATTATTACCTTTCTCACTTCCATTTGTGGTTGCACCGGTACTATTCCGTTGTTTTTCGTTATTATTGTTTGGTTCTTCTGGACTTGGACTTGATGGAGTAGACTTGCTGTCTCCGTTCCTTTCCAGCCACATATGTCGAAGACATTCATCAGCGGAAAGTCTTTCACTGCAACATGAAAATTCATTTTTGTATCAGTATTATTTACCTACACCTATTTATTTAAAGAGTTCGAGCTTCAGCTGATAAACTGGGTAGAAATTAATAGCTGCATAACAAACGCGAACGCAAAATAATAAAACGGAACAAAATATTACCTCGGTTTAATAACCAATAACTTTTCTATAAAGTCAACGGCAAAGGATGAAACATTTTGAAAATAATTAGAAGGAAAGGTAAGGGCTCTTTGAGAAATATTTAGAAAGGTTTCTTGTTTGGAGTCGCCTCCAAAAGGGGAAACTCCGGATAACAAGACGTAAGTTAAAACTCCCACAGCCCAGCAATCCGTGGCTAGTGTTAGAGGTTCATAATTCAATACTTCTGGTGAAACATATTCTGAAAATCAAATTGATTTGGTTAAAATCTTTTCTTTGGTTTTACGTATTTAACTGTCATACCAGTTCAAATTACGCCATTCTAATTAATAAAAAAGACGATTCATATTCATTATCGTATTTACCTGGAGTTCCTAATAACTCTCGCACCTACGAAAAAATGATTTAATCAAACTCAAGTAAAGTAAAACAACAAAAGCTTTCAAAAGTAAAAATAGAAATAAATAAATCTTAATGAAAGTAAAAACCTCTGAGGCTTTGGAGAGGTGACGACTCAAACCAAAATCACACAATTTTACCCGACCCCCAGGTAATGGGCCAGTGACGACCAAATTTTGAGGCTAAAAACAAATTAAATATACAAAAATAAATACAAGCACTCTATAAAAATACACAAAACGTTTGTTAAATCATTAAATCAAAAGTAAACACACGAACAAACAAAGAAATCCATTGTACAATAAAAACAAGGTGAAGAAAATCTCATAAAACACATTTAGTTATATTTTAAAATCAAAGCAAGTCGTTATTTTCCCTTTCTTACTTTTATGTCGAGATGCGCTATGGAATGTGTATGTAAAAATTTCAGTCCTTGCAAGGTATCCCTAAGAATGTCTGTACATACATGTTCCTGAAGAAATTCTTCAGTATCTAGAACAGTTTGTAGGTCACCACCTTCAGCCCTAAAAAATTAAAATGCATTTTCAATCAGACTTATTCATATCCTCATACAAAGAAGAAAATTGAAATGGGTTGGCCAGACTGAGACCAACCACGAATAACAAAATTACCATCATAATCACAAAAAAATCATCTCATTTCATGTCTTTCACTTACATTTCTAAAAGTAATACGGTATCTAGTGGCGTCTCAAAAACTTTGTATAAACAGACGATAAATGGACAATCTCGGGATTTGTGTAGAACCGAAACTTCATGCCACACCTGCAAATAAAAATTATAAACATTCATGAAAAAAACATCGTTTAATTTAAATCTGTTTTTCAAGTTTTGTCCATTTTTGTGCATAATCATCATTAGTTTACCTCTTCCGGGGACGTCCTTCTCCGTTTTCTAATATACTTGGCAGCGAAAACAGTCTCATCGTTTTTTCTGTATGCTCGTCTAACAGCAGCAAATTTTCCTCTGTAAAAAATAAAAGAAAAAAACTTTTTAAAAAACTGTCCATAAAAAGCAGAAATGAATGACATCAACTTAAATTACACACACTCGAAACTCAAAACTAGTGAGCGAGATGATAGTGTCTCCTTGAGACCTTGACATACAATTCAAACTATTTCATAAGGAGAAAAAGAAAAAAACCAATTTAAAAAACAGTAATTCTGTTCATCATCTGTTACGCTCTGCACGTCAAAAAGCCTCCATATTTTTATGATTTTGATTTGGATAAATGTAGGAATAAATTATTCACACTATGAATTAGATGACAATTTCTTAAAACTCATTTCTTCATGTTCTTTAAAGTAGTAACAAACAAAACCCTCCTTTAAAAACTCCTTTCTCTTTTTTTTAAAGTTGTTATTATTAATATTATTGTATTCTGTATTCTGTATTCGCATTTAATAATAAACTCACGCATATTATTTTTATTTCCATTTTAACTAACTATCATTCCACTTCTTCCCGGTCGCTAAAAAGGCAAGGCAAGCCTGCCTCTCTCTCTTTAAATCTACTTATTTACTCCAATCCACATATTATTATGACTCACTTTACTCTCTCTCTTTCTTTTTCTCACATGCAATTTTTCAAATTATCATCATCAGCAACAACATCAGCATTAATAATTTTTATGAAATTTTATTATTCTGGCATTATTATTATCGAGAGATGCAAAAATTCTGGGTATCTCCAAAAAGGGCAAAGACAAATAAATTCATTCATTCTTCTCTGTTGCGTTGTCGTTACGATTCTATGAAGTTCTCTGTTGCTGATATTATTCAATCATCATCGTCATCATTACTCTTTACAAGCGTGGCAGTTGTGGCTGTGGTGCCTTGCCTCTGCCTTTTCGCCTTCCCTTCTTCTTTTACCTTGTCTGTGTTTGTGCCATACTAATTTTTTCACATACTGTGAGCGAGCACCCTGTAATCATATTACGTAAGATGAGGAGAGGAGAAGAAAGATTCGAAGATTTTTATCTTAATATGGTACGCAGATAATCATGGCCTTCATATACATAATGGCATCCTCCCTCAATTCGTTCTCTCGTTCGTTCTCCTAAGCATTGTCATTTCCTACGATTCTTATCTATAAGACGGACGATTAATTTTCATGAAAGAAGAACTTCTCTTCTAATCATCATTATCATCATCAAAGAAAAAGTCAGCTGAACTTCAACTTTACATCGCATCATCATCATCGTCATTATCAGTGCCAAAGTACCTTCATTCGCACAATCGCACATTTACTTTACTCCTTTATCAAAACCAAAAAGGTAGATACCACTTTGAATAGGCAACACTTGCCCTTTCCAATCTTGTAAAAGTGTTAAAAACACAAGTTCGATTAAATTTTACCATCGTTTTCGGCTGTTCTTATTTGTTCTTACATACTTAAGTAAGTTTACCTACATTCGCACATGTGGTGGTGGTGGTGACTTTACCTTATCAGGTTTCTCCATGATGATTTACTATATTACGCAACTCACAGTAAGTATTATGTTGCCTATATGTCTGAAGAAATTAAATTAATAACGAAGGAAAATCTTATTTATATTTATAAGTCAGCAGAAAATCTATGAGCTTATTACTACTTACTTAGCGTACAAGAGCTTCGAGGGAGAATATGTTAAAAACGCAGTACAGAGAGCAGAGCAACATAAAGAACCAAGCCCCATCATATCATCATCATCAATACCGAAGAGTGACAAGTATGGTTTCATCTAACTAGTGACTCTGACCCTTTGACCCGTAATAAAAAACACCAAACCAAAGCAAAGTACTTTTTTGTATGATTACTTATCAGGGATAGACATTCTTTCGTAATTGATTTGCTTTTTTACTACGCTTTTACGATGACGGTGATGGGTTTTGGATTCGTTTCGTTGAATATGATGATGCTGATATGATGGAGGGAATATTATATATTATTATGATTGCTTTGCTGCAGTTATCATAATATTATTGATGAATCGAGACATTTTACGCGTTAAATTGCATAATCATCTGATTCCAATAAACCTACTATGCATATTTTTAAAAATCAGCAGAGCAAGGCAAGAGCAGCTGCAGCAGTCAGGCAGTCTGTGTCGGTCGGTCGTTTGTTGAATTGAATGTCGAATCTTATTTGGATTTTGTTTTTGGTTCTTGGGTTTGGATGGAGTATCTAATTTCTCTTTCTCTCTCTCTGCTTGTTTTGTTCTCAATTTAACTCCTACACGAACAATTCATACAAACCGTATTTTGCAATTTGTTTGTGATGACGATCGATATGAGGAGGAGAGGAGGACAAACTATTCCGCGATTAACTAACTATTTAGCTCACTAACGAAAAAATCAAGTCGTTAAGAAGAAAAGAAAAAGGAGATGATGCGATGCGACATTCTATTCATTCTTCTTTTTCTGCGGTACAAAATGGAATTTGTTTTGCTCCATGCCGTCTTCGTCTCCTGAGACTTATCTACATTTTGCATTCAATTTCAAGACATTCCACTTCTGCTGTTGCTGCTGATTCTGATCTCATCTCAATGATCAATCAGATCAGACTGGGTTGAAGAGTTTGCAGAGAGATATCTATCTTCGCGGTTACCATCATCATCATCATCACAACAGAACACAATATAATATGCACAATGTCATCTTTACGGACAATGCCAATGTTGGACAAGAAAAGGACAAGTCCATGAATGAATGCAGAGTAGAGAAGAAAGAAAATCTTGTAAGAAAGAAGACCACAACGAGAAACAGTAGAAGTAGAACTTTAGAACAAAAATCGACCCAGCCCATAATGTACGTAGGCAAAACGATGTAGATAGAATGTAGATGATGATTGAACGACATCTCCTCTTATGTAGAATGTAACTTGAAACATCATCATGTCTTGTGACAGGCAACAACAGACTTGCCATTTCAATTTTCAATGCCGAGCGAGCGGCTCGGCTTAGCTCTATTTCTCTTTTCCACTCTTTTTGTCTTACTTTTTTTAAAAAATGGTTTAAACTCTTTTTTAAAACGCTCTCAAGTTTTGACAGAATCAGAGAAATATTTGATTTCGCGCGTTGTAAAGTTGTAGTAAAGTAACCGTAGGCAGAAATTTTCGATCCTAGTCCGTATATCATTCAAATTTTTTAGAATGGAAAATGGAATGATAAAAATAGTTAAGAAGGGAAAAAATTAAACCAAAATAAATGCAAAGCTAATGGACGAAAAAACGAGTGTGTTTCAATGTTCTTTTCAACTCCCTTCGCTCAGTCATCATTTATCATCATCTTATGTACATTAGCAGAAAAATTTTTATTTATAAAATTTTCATAAAAAATCCTTCAAATGCATTAACTTTTGGAAGATCACAATAGATCCAATCCAGTCCGCTGCTGCCACTCTCATCTCCACTCCACCTTTTTATCTCCTTTTATTTTGATTGACTATATTTTGATCAAATCAACCCCTTCTTGGATTAAAACGACACCCAAGGTGAGCAATTATTGGAGTAATGCAGCCATAATTTATCTGTCTTTCCTTCTACTACTATTTATTTCTATAAGATTCCAATAAATAAAAAAGATAGAAGAAAAAATATTTAACCACCACCGCCTTAATTCCTTCATTCATATGATCATGATCGATGCTCTTGCCTTCTTTCGTTTCGTTAAAGTCAAGTTCTTTCTTTTTCTTCTACTTCTACTATTACAATGCCGATTTGCCGATGAGATGAGATGATGGACCACACCAGGAGCACGCGGTGCTGCTGATCTGATCACGAAAGAAATGTAAAGGTGAATTAGATATTGAATAATCTGGTATGAAGTGGTTCGTAATTTTTATTGGTAATAACTGCAACAACAACAACAACTGCACAAGAAGAGACAAAAGCACAAGGCACAAGTTTGAATGAATAGGTAATCATTTTCTTCTAGAAATACCCACCCACATTCATCCCTCCTTACATAAGTAAACCAATTCTGTTGCATTCCAATAAATAAATAAATTACTCTCGTAAAATTATCTCATTATTTTCAGGTATGACTCTTTTATGTGTATTTTTTGACGGATATTGTTTTCCTCGGTTAATTATACGCACATACTTGAAAATTGGATTGTTAGAGATAAAGCAATTTTATAGCAGGAGCGGCAGCGCAGTAGCAAGGAGCAATCGTATGTAAACGGTATCCGTTTGCGAAAGTACGAAGTGGCCTTCTACTTCTTCTCCTTCCGTTTCTCCTCCTTCGTTATTGGGTGATTATAAAAAAGAAAGAAATGTTAAAAATGCAATGCCCCTGTGTGTCTCTATTACAATGCCTTCGTAATTTACAACTAAAATTTTAATAATTTTAATTAAAACATCCAATTTTTATGTCAAAATGGCTCCTGACAGCACGAAGAAGAAGTAAAGTTATGACAAATCAGGTCCTTGTTCCTTCCTTCCTACACACAACACACTCAAGTCTACCAATAAGATGAAGAAAAGTGAATTTGAATTTGAAGTCAAAGACACCTTTAGCTAGACACAGACAATAACTAGACAAATAAAATATTAAAAAGGGTGAAGAGACAAAGACAAACATTAGCCACCTAAGAAATTTTTGAAGAAAAATTACCATATTGAACTGGCTTTTGGTTTTGGCTAGGTAGTAGGAAAGAGGACTACTACTTTGCTCGGTCTCGTCTCTCGGTATCATAAAACTTAATGTGGGTATCTCTTTTCATTTTCTCTCTCTGGTTTTGCTAGGTCAACTTCTGTTCTTTCTTCTCTTTCTATCTCTCTCTCTGCATAACTTCAACTTTAAAAGTTAAAGCAGAGACCAAAACCAAAATGTAATTCCAATTCCACTTTCGCATTTTTACAATCAATCTCTTCACTCCTCATTGTGCATAAAAGAACAAGTCATAGTCATGTAAAGTCGAACTGAATGAGTCGCTTTGTGATTGTTTCTGATTAGGAAGGATTATTATTATTGTTACGATACGACGAGTTATGTTTATTATGTACACAAGAAAAAAGATATATTTATATTAGGCTCGCTCCCTAGGCATATAGTAATAAAATAAAATAATATTATAAGAAAAAAGATGTTGATAAAAGTACATTTTCATTTGTTGTTGTTGTACATAATTGTAAATACAAAGGAGACAAGTAGTTAAAGCTAACACCCTTTTTGCATGCACAATGTGTGCACTTTTTTTTTCACTTTCTTCTCACTCACCCAAGAAAACTCGTTGTCTTTCTGTATTTCTGCTGCAGAAGACCAGCTAATGAATGAAAATGCAAGAATACTTCATTTCTTCTTACAGAATAAATATGAATCGTTCAAAAAGGAAGGAATGGAATGTATGACAACTTGAAATGCAATGAATCATGAGGATGAAGAGGATGATGAAAATGAAAAAAACTTTGTGCTGCATGCATTTTTGCAAATTATTGATGAAGGAACAGATGTTCATGTTTACTTAACTTAACTACTGCTAACTTTACATATCAAATCAATGAAATGAGGAGTAGTAGCAAAATGTTCTTTGATTCTCTATATACAATAAATATATACATGCATACATACATACACAAATTATCTTTTTTAAACATTTTCCTGTTTTTCTTTTACAAACTTCCTCTCTTGTTCCTCCTTCCACTCACTAGGCATTATTACGCTCTAATATTCGCTATTTTTTCAACATCTTAATAACGTACGCAGAAGAAGAAGTTTCCTATTTCGCATTTTTTTTCTTGAAAAATCTAACCGATACTAGTTTGCTCCTTTCTGCACGTCATGTCAGTCAGTCAATCGCCAATTCATTTATTAGTAATTTGCGGAAAAAATGGAAAATTATTAGCAAAGTAAAAAGAATTTTGCTGGTGTACTGCTGCGATGCTGCCGCTATTATCATCAACATCAAGTATCGTTCACGCTACTTTACACTTTATGACTTTATATATGACTATGAATTGCTTCTGCCTCAGCTCAGCTCTGCCTGCAAAATTCCTATCTTCGACAGTTATCTTAAGTAAAGGACATAACAATTTACAACGAGTTAAAGTTGTTTAAAAAATGCTGCAATTACTACTACAGATACTTGCAAAGTAATAATATTTACGTGCTACTGTCATTCAACCTACCGTAAACGCTCTTTTTTAAAGCTTATAATGATAGCTCTTTGTCTTTGCTCAGCCCGATAAAAAAAACTTCATCCGAAGAAGAACATCCGATCCGACATTGACAATAATGATGGAATGCTGAATGTTAAATACCGACCATAATACTATTTCGAAATTTCACATGCATGCAAAAATGAAGATATTTTAATAGTTCATCCTGCTAATGGCCCTGTTCTTCTGTTCTTCTCTAACAGTATGATAATTATTGTCATTGTCATAATGCTACTTGCGCAATAGGGAGGACGAACAACGGGAAGGGAACAGGCATAAAATTTGCTCATATTTATAGTTTTGTGTCTTGTTTTGTTTTAACACTTATTAAAGAACATTTCCCCTCGTCTAACTAAGGACTTTTTTGTTGTATGCCTTTCTTCTTAATTACCATTTCAGCATTATTTTTGCTAATCACTTGCTATTTTTACATCCGAGCGAACATGTAACACTGTGTCATACGATGTTGTTTAAAAATGCAAAAGCATAGCAATTTGCAATTATTAGTATCTATCTGCCTAAAAATATGGACTACATAAACCATAAATGTCATTTGATACCAGATATGACTTCTGGTAGTAATCATCATCTCAAGTTTCCTTTAATGCAATTCATTTCAATTACTTTTTTAATCGTAATCTTATTCTTCTTTTTCTACGAGTCTACGACTACCGCACTACCATATTAACTTTTTACTGCATCTTTGCATCCTTAACTGAATATTTCTAAAGTGCTTTCCAGAGTAAAATTGAGAAAACAAAGAACCATTTAAAACCATAATGGTTTACTACGGCTGATATGCAACTTCTAATGGTAATGATAACAAGAGTATAATGCCCACTCAAAAACTATCTATTGTATCTTTATCTACCTAATTAATAAATTTTTCAGCCAGTATGGCACAAGCCAAGAAAATCAAGCTCTTTGTTGTTAAAAAGCACTTTAAAAAGGTAAATTAAAGTATCAGCAAACAGCAGCAGCTCCACATTTAGATTTTTTTATATGTATTCTGTTCTGACGATAATTTTTTTCTTCCTTCTTCATTCAATAAAAATCTCTTAATAAAGAAAACAGAAACGTTTTTTCTACCTTGCGAGAAGCGGAGTTTTTTGCTTTTTAGCTTTGGTTGTTGGCTTGTCGCAAAAATATGATTTTAGCGAAAGAGACACGCATGAAAAAACGCCATCGCCATACATCACGTAAAAATTATGTGACCGCGACCGTGTTGGAACCATTTTCGTTCTTTCTTTTTGACAAGAAGAGCAATATAATATGAATCAGTCATAAGTGACAGGACAGAGACGATGATGATGATGACTATGACAATGAGTGGAAGTTGAGAAGAAGAAAATTTTGTGGAGCAGTTAGCCAAGAAGTTTCAGCTAAGCTCCATATACGGCAATTTTCAATGCGCTCCACTATCAACTTTAACCAATGCCACTAGGTCATTTTGTCCATATCTTAAATTGCTTTAGATTTATGTTTTCTTTAATTGTTCCATTCATTTTATAAGGAAGTTCACACCACATCATCATCATCCAAGAGTAGCGAATTAACAATCAAAAAATCATGATGACTTGACTATATATGTGACGAATAATTCTGATTCTTCACCTCACCACAAAATATAACATGACGAAAACGCGACGATGGACACGATGACAAATATAGTAAATTGCTTGTACGATAATAATAAGGTACTATAATATTTTAAATTTAAATTAATTCTTAAATTTGAGGAGGCTGTTGTAATGATTTTCTTTTTATATAAATGATAAAAGTAAGTACCTGGCAAACGGCTGAGATTCAACTGTGTATTCTGTCTCAATGACCTTCCCGGCTAATAACAAGGAACGCTCGTCTTCTGTCAAAGGGATCAATCCTGTCTTCTCCATGTTGGGTGGTAAAGGTAAGTTATTTAATGAAGGACGTTTTTATTTTATTGGTATGATGAATAATAATTATTATTATCGTTTGTTATAAAAATGATTCAATTCACTTTCTTTAAAATTTAACGGTGATTAAAAAGCACTTTATATAAAACAAAAGTATGTTGTTAAATATTTCAAACTGTTTCAGTACGATAAAAAAATTCATTCATAAACAAAAAATTATTGCTTGTGTTGTTATTTTTATCTATCCTTTCTTCTTTCTTCGTAACTTCAGCTTCATAAACTTATCCAAAATCACTTGATGAGGGAGAGGGGAAGAGTTATCAACAGACGAAGGCACTTTTACAGTCGTAATCGTAATATTACTATTACGAAAAGCCGACATATTTCATCAGTTTTAATTTAACCATGTTTAAAACATTACTTCGAAACTTTTATAAAAGCTAATATAGAATAATAAAAATATTTAAAACTAATAAAAAGATCTCTTCACAATTACTACAATTTTAAAATCACTTTAAAGTTCTTGATTCTTTTACGCTAACAAGGAATAATGTGTCACCACCACTAACATTTTTTTACTGTGGCTAATGTTTTTCACGTAATGCACTATTTAATTTTTAACACAATTTCATTGTAAAAAATGCGAATTAAGATCAATGCCAAAAGATCACTCAAAAAATATGACAGGGTTGTGTTTGCGTTGTTGTGAGAATGTTAAATTGAAAGACAACAAAAACTGTCACTCTTTATTACAGTTCATCACATGTGGTGGCGGTGGCACAGCGCAGGGAAACAAAGAAGGACAAATGACAAAACAAAACAATGAAAATCAGTTAAGAAGACTATAATAATTTGATTTTTATTTGGAAATGCACTTGTTCTTCATTCCTTCATTTAAAGCACCGACTTACTATAATTCGGGAGAGGAAATTACATTAGAAGAATCTAATTATTATTACGTAAACCTAAAGTAAATAACGGTGTTGTACCTCTTTTTGAATTGATCACAGCATGAAAATTTCGAAACAAAAATGAATCAGCTTTTAAACTTACATAAATAAATTTCAAATATTTTGTGGACGTTGAAATTTGAAATAAGACTATTTTTCTTAAATTAAGGTAAATCAGTCAATTTTCACTGCTTCCAATAAAAAATCGTTCGTTGTTAGTTGTTAGCAAATCAATGTCACACTAAACGCTGCTATGCTGGTGCCGATCCAAAAATGATCTAATCCAACTTATCTCCCACACACAACTACCCAGCTTCTAGTAGTTTGCTCCATCCAAACATCCCATCCGCAGCAATCGTAATGCTTCTGCTCTGCGCTCTGTGTTGTGATGTAGATGATTCTTTGTGTATATAATTATGTAATTAAAGCTTTTGTTTGAATCGTGAAAAAATCAGCCAACGTACAACATTTTTTCATGGAATGAGTAAAACTGAAAGAAGCAGATATACGGTATTACGGTGGTATGTGTGTGATGTGATGATGTCTTCTAGCTTAGCTTATGCCATTCCGTAGAAAAGTATTCCCCGTAGATTTCATGCAGTACTTTAGTTTTTTGACTTGTTGAAGATTGAGGAACCACGAAATAAAGTTACTTGTTTAAGCTAAGGGAACAAAAGGAGCAACAGCACCACATCAGTGCATTATATTAAGGAGATTCTTTTCCTCCACGACTACGACTACGACTACGACTACTTCAAGAAAAGTCCACAAAAAGTTAGTAAAGTGGCTCAGCTCAGTCCTTTTCTTAAGGAGAGTTCTTCTCCTGCCGTTTTGTCATTTACTGGTTACTCTTACTGACTCGCATAATATAATATGTAATAGAGGAAAGGAAGCCAGATAGACCAAAAAATAAAAACTTTTAAGAAGAAAAATCTATTCAACAAAGCACTAACCAAACCAAACCATCGTCTTCTTGGTCATGATGATCCTTTCCTACAGTTACTCGTCTCGTACACAAGACTAAAGACACAACATTCTCATCACCGACTACATACCGCAACAGCAGCGACCAAATAACTAACTAACTGCCCAACAACAATGAACGAGAAACATGTATGCAGTATTTTCATGAATAAAAGCACCAACAGCAGTTAGAAGTTACTTGTTCTTCTGCATGGTTTGTTGGGAGTTGGGATGGGAGTCCTCATGAATTGAATAGACCAACAAGAGATACATACCTAGACAAGGAGAGAATAATTTTTCAACTGAAATTTTATTCTCCTTCTTCACATGCCACCAGCCACCACCGCAACCACGCTATATAATACGATTTGGCCGTTCGTTCATTTCATTATTATCATCACATCACTATCCTCATGTATGGATGAATTTTGCTGTGAATAAAATTATTTTACTATCGTAAGTATCGTCGTAGTATTAATGTGGGGAAAGGTGGAGCCAAAAACATTGTGCTTTAGAACTCCTCAAGTGTTAACCAGTTTACTATTCTAAAACTGTCTGTCTGTCTGTGTGCCTAGCCTGCCGACGATCTTTCCTGAATTCTGAACTGAACCAACATGAGTATGAAGGCATCCATGCATCCTCATCATCATGAAAATGAATGCATTCTCATGGATATATATGGTTAGAAGGTAATGGTGGTGGTTTGAATTTGGATGAAGGAAAAAATATTATCATCATTATCATCATATCATACCAACAAACAACATCAACTTTACACATCCTCATCATCATCAACCCGTTTGTTGTTGTTCTGTGTATATAGTCAACCAACATTTATAATATTATCTCTAATCTTGTTAAAGCTTTTATGTTTAGACTAGAGACCATGTTCGCACACAAATCCCTGTAGTAGTAGTAGTAGGGAAGTAACTGGTAACCAAATCCATGTGTGTATTTACTGATGATGATGTGACTGATGGGATGTGTGGAGTTGTAGAGCAAATGACAAAAATGGTAGTTAAGTAATTCCTCAGAGATAGGCAAAACTTCTCTTTCTTCTCAGAAGAAGGATTGAAAGAAAATTGAATGGTGAGCACTCATTAATAGAATGAGAAGAAGATGGGAAGGGAAGTTGGATCTAATCTATATCTATCCAGCTAGTACTATCTAGAAAGGAGAAGAAAGAAAGAGTTTTGTAGCAAGTTTAAATTGATTATTGAATTGAAGAACGGGAGAAGTATGTACATTTAAAGACGAGTTTAATTTAAAAAGATAATCTCATTTCTCCAAAAAGGCATCTTTTAAAGAAAGGATCATCAGCTAGACATGTGATTTTTTTAGATGTCGCAGCGCAGCAATAGATAGAAACTCTCTTATGTCTATCTCCGCGCATCGCATAGCATTCAATTGAGGAATTTTATTATCATATCAACAACAGCAGCATAACCGTATGAGCACAAGGGAAAGAGAGAGACAACGCAACAGACAAGTCATGAAATTGAAACAAAGTAAAAACACCTTTTCATTAATATGCTCATGCTCTTCCTCTGCGTTTGCGTGTAATCTTTTCTCTCTCTCCCCTTGTCTCTTCTCTTTATTCTATCCACACAACTCTTCATTCTTCACCTTAACTAGTTACGCTCGTATTAAGAAGCTGGTAATCTAATATACTTTGATTTCATAAAGTCACAGTCACAATCATAGAAGAAAAAAAAACAGATTCTCTTGAAGATTTAAAGATTAAATTATTCTTACAATAGACGACGACGCGATGTAATGTTGCACTGCAATGAAAAGCTTGAAAAGTAACAATTTCGCAAAATAAGAAGCGGAAGAAGCTCAAATCTCTTTTTAAATTTTTAAAAGACAACTAAAGCTGTTCTGATCATCATTTTATCATTATCCAACAAAGCTATATGACTTTGCTCTCTGCTCAAGCTGCTTCTTATTTCTGCAACTTTTCAGTGAATGCATAATACCTACTATGTGTGTGTGCGATCTGATCTTCTCTCTTTCATGCAAAATATTTTTGCTACTGCTGACATTGGCGTTGCTGCTGCTGCTGCTGCTAATAATATTTTACTACTACACTTTTTTAAGTAGTTAAAGCCACCAAAAATGTATAATGTGCAATAATCATAATTGCCGAAAACGAAATCATCTTGCCAAAAAGAAGCCAAGAGGATACGATGATATTGTACCAGAAGAATTATTATTTTTTCTCTTTTCGCTGTCGTAAGGTCAAAGGTAACTTATGATGAGCAGAAGAGATATCATTTCTGGTAAGACAAGGCAATTCCTACTACTTCTTACTACAACATCACATCATCATCATCGTAGTAGTAAAAAGGCCCTCTCATCTCATATGTCTTTTTTTTCTTCTCCTCCTCAATGAAACTGTCGTGAGCGTAAGCACCGTGTATAATGCGTTTATAAATCGATTCTTTTAAAGAATGGAATGAGTAAAGAAAGGGAGAGAGATGAGAACATGCATCCTACAAAATAACAAGGCCTGTTATTTTGTGACGTTAAATTTTTTTATAATAATGATGCTTTTTTACTTTTTTTATTCCTATATAGTGAAAAAAAATCTTGCATGAACTGCTGAACAGAAGAGGAACATCATGTCATGTGTGTGCATCGTTTCTGTGTTGGGTCGTTCGTGTTGGATTGATTATATTGGATTGGATTGAATGTTATTTTATTAGCTGTACTTAAATCGGTAAAAATGATTGTTTTCGTGTGTTGCTGTTGAATTTACAAGGGAAAATAATGTCTTGCTTCACAGTTCATTGGATTCCCATCATACTCTTAATAATAACACTGAATCATCATCATCGTTATCAACAACAACAACAGCATCATCATTATAATCATCATCGGCTGCCAAGTGCCAGCACAAATATATCATCATGACTTTGTTCACTACCATTACCACCACCATCACTATTTTTTCAGAGATAAAAATGTGCGTTTCATGCGAATTTCGTTGCATTGCTCAGGTGAAAAAAAATCTCATAAAACACAAATTCTTTACTCACACACAACACACAATACTTACATACATGATTTGATTGCACATGATTCTCCTTCTCCTCCTCTTTCATATGACGACGACGACTAAATAACAATGAACGTACATAACTAATTATGCTAATAGAAACAGGATTTGGGTCATTATTTTTGGGACAGGAAGGATTCATTCATGTAAGTAAAACGACTACGCAAGTGAAAATAAAAAGAGAAGAAGAGAGAAAAAGAAGCCATTCATATTCATTAAGTATATTTGATGATGACGATGAGGACGATTGTGAATTGGTGAGAGAGGTGAGGTGATATTGGTTAATAATGAGCAAGCAAGCAGGCATATTATAGGAATGATTCGTTCTTGCGTTTGCGTTTTTAGAGAAAAGCATTATTATCCTTATTCTATCCAAAAAAGCTGGTTTTTGTTTGAGTTTCTCTGAATAAATGCATATGATTATGAGTTATATGACGGTGAAGACAAAGTTATTTTAGATATGGAAAAGAACAAAACAACAGCAGCAATAAAACTAAACCTTAATTGTAACCTGTAAAAGTGTGGATGGTGTGGCTTCAATCATGTATGGCTGGCTCTATAGGAAGGATTAATATCAATAATAAATAATAATTGTTATTATTATAATTAATAACAGCTTACACTTAGGACGAACAGCATATCATATCAGCAGTGGATACAAAAATTTAGGTACGTACGCTCGCTCATGAGATGAAGATAGAGTGAGAGAGAGAAAGAGAGAGGCGCCTCCGCCTAAAGCTCTACAAAAACTAGTAGTAAGAATAAAAATCATATTATTAATGCTTAGGTGTGCTCATATCATCATTATCGTCATCTTTATCATCATTGATTTCATTACGAGAGAAAATCTTTAATTTTTTAGCCCTTTTTCATGAAAGTAAAGATTATCAGTTTATCACCATTGAATATGAATGCAAAGGTTTGGCTTGACTAAGTTTTTGTTTTATTCTTCTCACAAAAGTCGCAAATTATTGGCAGAATGCGAATGCAAAAAATATTTTATTTCATAGGCATAGCGGATTTTGAGAAGTCATTGATTTCCATTAGGCGTAGGTTACTAATTGGTGAATACAAATAAAAAAACTTAAAGGGAAGTTTCCTCTCTCACTCATTCCTCCTCCTCCTCTCCTGTTTTAATTGAAAAATATTTATCACTTCTTTAACTCAACATTTACATTTTGTAGGTAGGTATAGATTTCATTTTAATGAAAGCGTTTCCCCTACCCTAGTTACACATAAACTCACTTCTTCTCCTTCCTTCTTCAATTTACTCCCTTATTTACTCCCCCATATAAATAAATGCGATTTAGAGTTAAATATTATACTATTATATAGACCCTTTTAATTTTAATTAAAGGCAGTCTTTTTCTGTTGCTGCTGTTATTCTTACAGAAGAAAATTGTTTATTAATACTTCATTTCCATAACTTATGCAGAGATTGTCTCACAAGATCCGATCAGAAGCAGCAGCAAGCAAAAGAGACTTCAACGAAGAAAAGTTGTTGAGTACGTACGACAGCAGAAGAGAGAAAGGAAGTACTTAAACCATAAACTTACTCAAAGAGATAATGAATAGTTTAGTAATCATAAAGAAGTGAAAAGATGGCAAAGGTGTGGGTACTTGATTCGCTTGTGCTGCTGCGTTGCGATTCCTTCAATATAATCAACTTAATCATTAAATGCTACCTTAGCTCTTCATCCCATCCTATAACTATTTTTCCTCGACATTTTTTCCTGTTTTTTTCTTGCTTAGCGCACTTCTTCGATTGCTTCTTCGCTCCCAAGAAAACCGTCCTTACTTTTCAAATTGATGATGGTAATAAGCTATCATATAATATCATAGCTAAAAACTAAGGTGGATACTTTTTGATTTTTTCTTTAAAACGTATGAATGAACCATGACATTTTGTATTCACGTTTATGAATTATGAAGGGTCATCCTCATCATTTCACTTTGCTTATTGTTCCATCTAAACTATCATCCAAAAAAACTTTCTTGTGTTTCGGGTAATAAACAAAATATGAATCATATCATGATCAGGAACAACAACAACAACAAAACTTAAACTATTACAATTTATCTACCTATTTAGTCTCCTCAAAAGCAAGCGATACGATACTTCTTACTTCTTCTTACAA
Organism: Lepidocyrtus cf. sotoi NNG-2020; assembly: GCA_027744475.1. Lineage (NCBI taxonomy): Eukaryota > Metazoa > Arthropoda > Collembola > Entomobryomorpha > Entomobryidae > Lepidocyrtus > Lepidocyrtus cf. sotoi NNG-2020. The sequence goes on from JAHZNJ010002672.1 coordinate 18,171, forward strand.
CAGATACTACATTCCTATAAAGGAAGACATGCCAGCATAAAAATCCAATTTTATTTCAGCAATGTCTTAAACAGAAAGCCAGAAAGACCCATATATGCATGCAATTATTAAGAAATGAATGAAAAAATGAACTCACTAAATTTTAAATCTTATGGTATGGCAGAAACAGTTACTGTCTTGATAGATAGTGCAAAAAAATGAAGAAGAAGAAAAAAAATCATACCGTAACAAACTTAAAGGAAGGTAACACATGTCTAAGCTCCGCTGCTGCTGTACCCAATCAATATGTGATTTACGGGATGATGTCGGTAGTCGGTATAATAAGAGTAGTCCGCCAACTCAAACCCAACATATATTTTGCAAGTGACGTGCTTTGGTTTAGAAAAAAGTGGAAAGATTACATATTACACACGTCGTCGACTATTTTGAACCAGAGAGAGAGAGATGGAGAGAACAGAACATGATGATGATATTGATGATGATAATGACGATCAGTGTTAGTAAGGTTAGATCATTAAAGATAGCAGAAAAAGAGGAGTTAAAAGTAATTTTAGCGTGACTACCGTCTCCTTGATCAGATCAGTAATAATATCAATCCTGATTCCTGATTCTGTTGTTACTTGCTACAAACATTTTACCAAAAACATAGTTCATTTTCAAGTTTTTTTCTCGACATGTACATAACATAATTGTACATGTGCGTTATTAGTTTACAAGAATATAAGTAATTTGATGATTCGACTTTTCTGCATGTCGCTCGATAGTCGATGCTCCAAAAATTCTTTTCACATTCATTTCGAATGAGTGAGTGTGTGACTAATTTGATTTTTTCTTTACTGTTTGTTGGTTGACAAGATTGAAGAAGACTTTTCTGTGTAGGAAAATAAAAGTTGTAGAAGAGAAGAGAGGGTAAGTAAAGTGGATTAGAAGGTGAAGGTACTATTACTAGTATTACCACTACTTACATGAGCATTTCGCATTTATTTTGCCTCTTCTTCTTTCGCTAATGAAAACTGCATACTTGGCAATGATGGCAAGGCAAGGCACGCCATGGTCGAGTTGAATGGTCCTCGTCATAAGTCGATGAAGAAAAACCTCATGCGACATTTAATTTATCTAGGCACATTTTGGCGCATGTGATCGTACTTAAGTGAGGTTTGTGACTTCTGAAGAGTGAAGAGAGAGAATCAATATTATTCTGTTGATGATGATGATAATTCTTCTCAATGACTATTTCCCTAATATGAGAACTAAAGGCTTATCATTATTATCGTCATCGTTTTTGCTACGGGTTGTACTGCGAATTTTATATCGAAAAACGAAATGATGTTTTCACTCACCAGCTTTCTGTTGTTATTAATATTCTACATTGCCATAAAATAAACGATTGCAAAGCAACCGGTGTAACTACTAGCTTGAACCAAACGTTTTTTCTTGACAAAAGCAACGATAACGTTTTGCTCAACAACAACAACCATATTAGGCTACTTGCGCCATATTTTGCTATCC
>JAHZNJ010002673.1:0-10344 GCA_027744475.1 Lepidocyrtus cf. sotoi NNG-2020
TAACTTTATAACTTTTAACGTAAAATAAAAAATGGCTCAAGTTTTGTTACATGTAAAGTAAATCGGAGAAGAGGCATCAATGAAAATACTTCAAATAGTAGTAATAATCTTGATCACCTTGATTCTCTTTAAAAAGAAAAACATTCTTCACACAACAGCAAGTGCAATCACGCCTTCGTCTTTTTAGTTCTTAATGTTCCTACGATTTTTTAAAGAAAATATTTGGCCCATGAAAAGAAATAGTAGTTTTACTAACGTGCTAAAAGTTGGAGCTATCTAGAAGGTGAAAAAGTGAAATTTACTTGACGTTTTTGCATTTCACGATTGCAGTAATCGTTTCAATTCTGGCACCAACTTCAACCAGGTCATCATTAAGGAATTGGAGCGATGGTGCATGCTGTCAATACATAAAACTTTCTTTCTTTCAACGCCTTCGCGTTGTTACTTAAGTGTAATAGTAGTGCTAAGAATGAAAGAACAAAAACGAGGGTCGCGAGTGCTCTCGTGCACGGTCAAAAGTATTACGCTACGCTTATTAATGCCACTGCAGTGATGACGCCAAGTATAGAAAGTAAACAGTACTATCACTCACTTTAGTTTCACTTAAGTATATTATTTAGGTAGAAGAAGAAGATACGACAACGGTCACTTTAAAAAAATAATAATTGAGTCCTCTCTCTCTCTCTCTCTCTCTTCTTCTTTCTGCACTGCTTTCTATTCCTCTTTTGTTATTACGAGAGAGACTATTGCGAAACACTGTCGCTTCTCTGCTGGCTGGTGTCACTTTCCCACAAATCCTTTGTCAATTCGCCGTGGTGGTGTCTTTCTTTTTTCACACGGCGAGGAGCGAAGACTGTTTAAAACGTTATAACCACGTACCAAACTGAAATGAACTGTGAGAAGAGCTGCGACTATTTCCAAAGTCTCGTTTTACACTCTGTTCTTGTTCATCTGTGTCAGGAGGAGAATGAAATGAAACATTCACTCACTCACACCAATTCTTTCACTACTCAGCTCTGAGCAGAAATGTTCCGAAGGAAAAGAAGAAGAGTTGTCTATTATTATCCTTCCTCTTCTGTAGTAAGTGAGGTAATAGTAGTCGTATCGTAGTGCGTCTTAAACTGAAGTTCTCCTTCTAGTTTTAATGTTGTTCCTTGTATTTCTGTTTATTCGTCGGCGTTGTGCGATATTATGCTGTCGTGTTCATATAGTATCGAGGGAACAGATAAAGTAGGAAGCAAAAGCAAGAGCTGCTTGCTCAATGTCTTTAAAAATTTGTACTATTTCACAATCAGCTTCCTTCTTTCTTTTTTTTCCAAGTGCCAAAATTAGCTCATCAATTACTGAGGGAAAAAGTTTGGTGTTGATGCTTCTGCTGTTAATGCCGTTCTTTTACTACTACAATTTTCTTTCTTGTATCTTTCTGATATTATTATTGAGCTGAGCCGTTTTGTTGTTGTGTTGTGTTAATGTTGCTTAAGTCAGAAAGTCAGAATTGAGAAAGAAGATATTAACGGGATCGAGCGGATGAGATGGAGATGAGGTTCTATAATATACATTTCCCTGATAGAGTTGATAGTAGTGAGAAAGCTCGTGTTGGCAACTCCACAGCACCGGTTACTTCCTGTATAGTGATTATTGTAAAATTCAAGAAAACAATTTAATTTTAGAATTGGTATACAGAATAATATTCTTCTTAAACTTTATAGTATTTATTTATTATTATTACATTTGTACATATATACGTTCATATTAAAAAGAGAAAACACATGTCATGTCATATGTTTCATATCATGCATATTGCTAATCGTATGTGTCTGTATGTGAAGTTTTAAATTTTTTCTGTTAAGTACTGTCGTTAACAACCCATCATATTTTCCCACCCAGTCCATGTAATGCAACGTTAACGTCAAGCATCTCACTCTCTCTCTCTCTCTCCACCCTTTTCTTTTCCAGTAGTAAAATACGTAACAGCCAAACTGCTTTAAGAAACTACGGAAAACAAAGTGCGTATTCAAAACAGATTTTTGTTGTGCTGGCGCTTGCTGTGATGATGATGATGTACATGCCTAAATTTAGAATTTTTTAGTAGTTTTCGTCGTTTGTCATAGTCCATTTTATGAAGTGATACGGTAGAGAAAATATTTTACTCGTATTTTAGTACTAGTTGCAGTTGTTGCTTCATTCAATAAATTCTAGCTATAACTTTGCATTGTTTATCGTAGTACTCTGCTTAACCCGTTATGCATCTCATTCCTCGTTCCAGCTTTGTATAATTTACCATATTATGGAAATAAGCTTGCTTGGAGGAAATGAATTTTGATTATGTTGATATATACTTAAGAAAACAAGCTAGGTGCATTATATCATGAGCAATGATTTTAAAACTAGAAACTTTATCTCAAGCAAAGATCTAAAGACTCCAACGAAAATCAATTCTTCTTACTATTAGTGATAAAATATTACAGGAATGCTGATCTTGGAGCGCATAGAAGAACCTTTATGCGCATAAGAAAAAAATTCATAAACAGAATAAAAATTGAAAGAAGCAAGAATTTAATATTAAGATTCGTCGAGAAATCTGTTTCAGTTTAATGAGACAAAGCACTTTCTTCTCCTTTCATTTTCTTATAATTTCGCTTCAATGAAATGAGCTGCCATGCAGTTCACTCAAAGTGGTATTCATGTGGAGAGAGAAGAAAATCTTTTTTCCGTGCTTTGCCAAGCATCCATCCATTCAGCCTGTCGTTGTTTTTTTTTTTCAGAAAAAAGCCATCGTCTTTAATTATATGAACTAAACTCTCAACCTCACTCAAAAAAATGAATACTTCTTCGGGGCTGGCTGGTAGGCGGAAAAAGAATTCATTTCTTACTGTAAACAAAAAACTAAATACAAAAAACGGGAGGATCGCATGATGAAGATGGTTTTCAGTAAAAACTTAAACAAAACTTAAATAAAGAAAGAAAAAGTCACGGATTTTTAGTTCCTTTTTTTAACTTTATTATTAAAGCAATATTTGCATAAGAATAATGAAAAAGAGTATGAGTAGCAGTAAAATACAAACAGTCAGGCCAAGAGTCAGGAGAAATATGGAAAAGCTGTAACCGTTTTTCTTCTTCTTCGTTTAAACTTTGCTGTTCCACCTTCACCACCACCACGCGTCATTTTTCTAGAAACGCTTTATTTCAAATTTTGTTTTCAGGATTATGCATACTTAAAACTGTGGTTTTATAATAATATACTGTTCAAAAGGGAAAGGAAAAGCAAACACGTCTTAAATAACCAACAAAACAGCAAAACCGATTTTGAGTAGGTAGGTAGGATATATTTAAAAATATTATACATATAGTCTCCTCCATTATTGGACCTCATTTTACAGAAAACATTAACTCTGTCGTGGTGTTTGGCTAAAGACTTATGTGTTTAAATAAATATCAACCGAAAAGAGAGAAAAGTCGTAACGGTACATGTGTGGGTTTAGCTTTTCAAACAAGCTTGAACTACTACTTTGTTTATATAGGGTTTTTAATTTTGTTGGGTTGAGAGTGCCATAATAGTAGTATAGTGAGTAAATGACTGAGTAATGGCTAAGGCATTTGTAGCTATACCGAAATCCGCAGAAAGGCAAAGGCAAACACTTTTCTTTTCACCATCTACTTTCATGCATATAAGTGCACTCGTTTGAAAGAAATTGATTTATGACAAAACGAAACAAATCTACTAAAAGAAGAAAAATATATATTTGCACGTTTCTTTTCTCTCCGTTTTACTGTTACTCGTGTTTTTAGTGGATTTTGCTACTTCACCGTCATCACATTTTGCGCATCGAAATTTATATCTTCTTTCAAATATCCAGGCAGGAACACTTAAACTAAAATGGAGTCTGCTAATAAATAAGTTCACTAAATTTAATTCGTATTGGTCTTGGTCTTTGACGTATGTGTATTTTGAAAAGCAGAAATAAATTGAGTAAAAGTAAAAACGGAAAGGAAAAAGGACAAGCAACGCTCAATAATAATAATAATGAAATGATTTGCGATATTGCCTGTCAGTCAGCCATGTGATTTTAGGGTAAAGGCCATCTGTTCAATCTTCCCTTAATTTGCCAGGACATCAAAAAATGCTATCGTTGATGTACTTACTATATTTTACTATTTGTTTATACATATCCCCCAAAAAAGCTACAACTAATTATTGGGTTGTAGCTTATATGCACTGCACTGCTTAAAGGAAATAGTTTTCCCAACTTCCGCAAGCATTTTTGTTTTAACCATATACTAAAGCGTAAGTAGGGACTGCTGCACCAACTTTAATGAGCAAACTTTTTTATGATCAAGCAAGACTGGGAAAGTGCAAATGGCCAATCAATAGTAGAAAATTAGTTTGAATAAGTATAACCAAAGCTTGGTAGAATGTTGGGAAAAGTATTAAACTTTTATCGAGCAGATTTGTTTCTAAATTGCAATCAGGAAGGAGCTGGCATTAAAATCATCATCACTCAGTCAGAGCTGCTATGCTGTCAGCAAATAAATGTGTCGACGCCCAATGATAATAAATTGAAATTGGTTTTAAAATCTCAGCAGCCCTTTTAGTATATGCATTTGCACGAATGTATATTTATTGAGCAGAAAAGTGGTGTGACGTGGAATGGTTAAGGCGATCATGATCTCAAGCTTTTTCTTCTCCTTTTACAAAATCCTTTCTATATAGCACGTGGAAGGAAAACTGCATTTTCTGGCAGGTATTGTTATAGGTATTCATTGTTGAAAAGTGCGATGCGGTCAGATTTTGACTAAACTTTCATAACTCACTCAATGAAAACGGGGACAACTCTTTCCTCTGCTGTAGAAACTTACCTACTTACGTACAACTTTTTCCTTTTATTCGACAGCGTCATAAGAAGTTCTTTTAGTACACACACAGTACAACAGAGCATATGAAAATTGAATGAGGTGTCTTTCACCACGTGAGAATTGTCACAATGCTATGTCTGTGAATTGAAGAATTGGGACGGGTAAAAGTTAAGTAGCAGACAAAGGGAGAAGAGAAAGATAAAAGAAAAAGCTATGCTTGTGCTGCTGCTGACTAAAGAGCCTTTTCAAATTAAATCCGCTTAAAGATTCATTCCTCCCACTGTCTTCGAAGAAACGAAGAAAATGTAAAATTCAACTTTGGAAAAGTAAAGTAAGTAAATGATTGAAGATCTTTTATCAGCTAGCTACCTATACATGCATGTAGATAAGCATGTACCAATACGTCTTGTAAAAGTAAAAAGATTACTCAGTTTATCAAAAAATCTACTAAAATCTTCACTTTTTCTTTCAACTTTGAGAATTTTTCTTTTTCCAAAAAAAATATGCTTTTCATTTCACTTTGCAAAGATTTTAAGATTTGCTCTGCGTCAACAAATGATCAGAGAAAGTCAGGTAATGAATTGATGAAGTGGATTTCATTCCATTTCTTTCTATCGTGTAAAAGTGTGAGGGCTCCTCTAAGAAAATTTCTTCTAGGGAGAAAAAGAAATCCAGTAATAAACTAAAAGTAAGTAAAAGGATGGAGACGAGAAACGAAAACGAATATATTTGATACATGCTTACAAGCTCCAAACAAGGCACTAATATAATACTTAACATATGTGATATTAGTGCTGGGGTAGTCTTTAACATTTACATTTTACATACTTTCTCCAGTTCAGCTATTGAATTCATTCTCAGTTTCAAGTTGAATACACCTGCACTGCTGTATACAATAACTACAAGCTAGCTTAGTAGTTAATAGGCAGCAGCGAGGAAATAATGAAAGCCTGCAAACTTTTTTTTTGCAGAAAACGCTTCATAAACAACAAAGCTGCAACGAACGTTGAATGCGAATGTGTCCTTAAAACAAACTTTGTTTCTCTTCTTAAATAAATCGCTTTGCGAACATAGCAGCTCGTTACAATACAATTACTATTATATACCTGAGGCTATTTTACAAAGTTTTATATGTTAGTGTTGTATAAAGCAAGTAGGTATTCTACACGGTCGCTCTATTTCTATAAAGGATCTATTGTATGGTTTGGTATGTAACGAAATGTCGCGCTTATTCTTGTAGAGTGTCACCGTATAGAATGGATTGAAATAAGATTTTAATCGATTAGTGTACAGTAGTGGGACACGCTTGTTATTTTATTCGTTAGTAACAATTTCTTTCTTTGACTGGCATTCATGCCTTTAAGTTGTAGGACAGGATATGGTTCTGTTCTGGTGCTACTGCTGTTAACTTTTTTCATGCCAGAAAGAGTTTTGTCATGCTAAACTCTGGTGATATGGTTGGCTGTGTTTCCACAAATGGTTTCCAATGAAAAAAATGCTTCTCTGCTTTTGCTTTTGGTCTTGGTCCCTTTTAAAGACTCGTCGTCGTCGTAGTCGCATTATTATTATTATGTTCGACGTGGAGTAGAAAAGTAGAGGAACTTATAATTTAATGCAAATATGTAGTACTAATACTAGTAGTACATCTATAATATTGTATTATCCTAAAAAAGGAGAAGTGCACACTTTTAAGCGTTCTTTGCCACTCTTAACAAAAAAGAGTTACTTTCACAATGAGACTTAGCTCAGTCAGCATAGCAGCAGCAGCGTTAGCTCATTCCAAAGTTTTTCTCTTCAATTCAATCCAATCCAAAAAACTTTTTTGCTATGTGTTGCTGTTATACTAATTTCCCCATGTTTATAGCTAAGTTCCTTCTTATTCCAAAACTACTAACAACAACTACTAACAATAATGGAAGTTTTTTTCTTTCAAAAAGTATGTAATTTAATATGAAAAACAGGGTTAAATGAACTGGCAACTTGAGTAGAATTTTTTACTTTCCTATGGGCATTGTTATATCAGTGTAGTTAGTAACGTCGTGGTGCAACGCAGTAGTAGAAAGAACATTTTTTAGTAGCAACAATATTGAATTTCTTTTCTGAAGCTCTTTGAAAGTTATGATGATGACGGTGACGTTGGAGCTCGTTCGCTCATTGCAATGCATTTGCTGTTGTATTACTATACTCCATGTTTCCGTTACCAAACAAAACAAATTTTTAACAGAAACTCTTTGAAATTCATCATCTTACGCAGTCATGTGTAAGTTTTTTTTGAATGATTTACTTACGCTCAAAGTAATGCACGACATGATGGCTTGCATGTAAGTACAACAATGTAATAAGGCCTCCACTCTCGCTCTTTCACTCCATTTCTATTTGACTTTTAATACTTTATGCGTTACCTATATTTTCTCTTTTAAAATTAAATGACGAAGTGACGTGACGTGAATACCTACCTGGTAGGTATGTATGTAAAATAAATACATAGTTCGTATACAAGCAAGTAAGTACAAGTCCAGGTTATACATAAAATCAACAGTTTGGCTCAAAGTGACAGTACCCACACGAGCGGTTTGAAACGAAAAGAGTTTTAGCATTTTACTCATTCTGGTGAGTCAATAAATTACTTTTCTCTCTCTCGTTCTACCCCAGTCTAGAATTCCAATTAAAAATTGTGAGCTATTATATAATAATAAGTTAGTCGTTCTTATACTTACCGTAAGTAACAAAGTAACAATAGCAACAAAGTAAGCTGATTGTGAAGAATATAAAATAAATCAGAGAAGTAGAAAAGTAAATGAACGTTTGTGTACCAAAACTGTGTAATTATTTTTTACTTTTAGTCGTGTTTTTTATGAATTCCAATTAAAAATTGTGAGCTATTATATAATAATAAGTTAGTCGTTCTTATACTTACCGTAAGTAACAAAGTAACAATAGCAACAAAGTAAGCTGGAAGACGATAATGAATGTCGTGTTCTTTCTCCCTTTGTGCTACTTTATTTATTCCTGCCAGCAGGAATATTATATTATTTCAAAAGAAAACTTGGTTTATTGTTATTTGCTACATATAATAAGTAATGTTTGTTAATCAGTCATTAAAATTTGATTTAGTGTTACTTTGCTAAACTTGGTGCACATAACCCCAAAAAGGAAATTGGGCTGTATAAAGCCCAGAATTTGCACAATAATGTTGCTAATTAAAAGAATTACATGTCGTGTTTGCTGTTTGCCCCACACAAGAAAATGCAGTATGGTTTTGGTACTGCTGAGTGATTTCTTGAGAATAATGAACTATGTACACTCTCATTAAACTCGTTAAAACAGCCAAAATGTACTAACCACATATAACAATTACAATTTGCTGGTCATTCACTTTACTTCCACTTGCGTAACAGTTTCCGATGAGAGCCAATGCAATTTTGTGAAGAATATAAAATAAATCAGAGAAGTAGAAAAGTAAATGAACGTTTGTGTACCAAAACTGTGTAATTATTTTTTACTTTTAGTCGTGTTTTTTATTTGATGATCATTTATTTGGCTGAAATTGAAAATAAATGACAGAACTTTCACTGTTTTGTATCACTCTCGCTCGCCTACTTTTTTTGTTGTTGTTGGTTTTTATTATATAACAAAAGTAAGACTCCCAAACAAGACAAACGGTCGTTTATAGTAGTTGAGTTTGAGTTGCTTCTGCTTTCTTGCACAGTCAGGAACTGCGGGCGACGGAAGAAAGAGAGCTGGCTTATACCATTGCATTACCTCCTCCTCCTCCACACAGCTCCTATTTGTAAAAAAAACCGAACAAGGAAAAAGTGAGACAAGCAAAAGTAGTTGTAATGGAGAGTACTTGGCATTATGTGAAACTATCCTGCCTGCCTGCCTGCCTGACATGAAGGAATGGGCTTGCTACCAACTAACAACCATCAGGCCATTTCCTTTCCTTTCTTCTTAAGTCATTTTCTGGGAGTATTAAATTGTGTGCAGCAGTGTGCTTTCTTCTTTCATTGTAATAGTAATGTACATGTGGTATTATGGTACGGACGGACGGCGAATTCTCTCTTTTTCTGAGCAAACTAATGTCCGAGCTGAATTACCAGACCTATTTCTTTCATTCAGTTTTTTTCTCCACTACCACCAAACACAACACAATGTTGCATGGGTGAGCACTTCTTGGCAACAACCGGACATTCAATTCATGCATAAATGTTTCGTCTATGACTGTAGTACAACAAAGATATTTCTACGCAGAGAACTGCCTAAGGAAGTAAATCGGCATGAAAAAATGGTGATATGAAAGAAGAATCAACTATGCTTGATATAATACTTACATCGCGATGTTTCCTTTCCGCTAGTTTGTTCTTTTTCTTCCTTTCTCTGGTAGTTCGTGCCTCGTGCCTATCATCGACTAACATCCATAAATAGAGATTGGGTGGCTGGTTATCATCACTATCACAAGTTTTCTTTTCAGCGCCGCCGGTTTTGTTTCCTACTAGTAGTAGAACACTTTTGTCTTTTCCGATCTAGAAAAAAATGCTTTCTTTCTTTTTTGGATTGGATTACAGATTGCAATGGGACAGGGCACAAATCAAACTGGGTTATTCCAAGCGGTCAATTTATATGTATTGTAAGTAACCCTTAAAGTAGGTACGTACGTAATAGCGTAACGTAACGATTCCATTCATTCCCAAAAACAAACATCTTTTTGTAAAGAATGAGATGAGATTGAGAGTGAGATTGCCTCCGAGTAAGAGATAATATAAAAGTAGGAAAGTGGAATAAAGCGAATAAGTAGGCACATATTTTTTAGGTAGTTTATAATCTGATTTAACAAAGTTTAGTTTGGATTCCGAAAACCACTTTGCTAACTGTTCTCTGTTCAAACTAAACTAGAAACTGAATGAAAATGTTTCCGGTTATGCTCCACAAAAAACAAAAGGAAACTTTTGTGTAGACTGTGTAGTCTCATCGGTTTTGATTAAATTCTATTTTATAGGAAAGTAAAGCAGGTTTCCTTTGTAAACTTGACAGCGCAGCACATATTATCTAATGTGAAAATTGGTCAGCGTAAGTTGGCGTGTGTAGTTATATGAGTTGGTAGCTACAATCGCAATCTAGATTTTACAATGAGTTCTATGTATGTCTGGTGGATTTATTATTATTACAAAATGAGTGGTGATAATAAATAAACTATTAAAATGAAGTAAATAAAAGATGTTTATTTTATTCAGTTAAAAGACTAAAATGAAAAAATGAGAATAGCTATAGAAAGAAACAAGTACTTATCGCGTGAATGGGATATATTATGCCAAAAAGGCTAAGATAGTTTTTTTTGTTTTATTGTTTGAATACAAAAGTACGCCGTGGGATTTGTGTGTCTTTGTGGAATTAGGTATATTTTTTGTTATTCATTTTATTTTATTCTCCATATGGGAAAATTCCAAAGCTGACATTAACTAAGAAGTTTCCGTCAGTTCCAGTTTCATGTAA
>JAHZNJ010002674.1:0-16798 GCA_027744475.1 Lepidocyrtus cf. sotoi NNG-2020
CGTTTGTTTCGTACATGTTGAAGGCCATCAAGTAAACGAAGAGTTTGCTGGTGAGACGGATATCCCATTGATTACCGAATCGGAAGCTGTCCTTGAATTTATCTTCCTAATTACAAAAAGCCAGAAACAACTTTTACTTAAATGTTCTAAAAGTATTGGTAATTTTCAATTTTTGCATGAAATAAAATTTTACCCAGTTTGGCTTGTAATCTTGAGTGATAAAATTGGCTGCGCATGTTTCCGCAATCTCAAGGAAGTTCACTTTCTTTGCAGAGGGCTGTGGTACAGGCACAGGGTAAGGATCTTCCGTTGGATATGGATTCGGAGGAAAGGGATCTGTTTCATCTGGAGTGGGATATGATGGCTCTGTTGTGGATGTTGTCTCCCACCATGGTTGTGGAGTGGGACCGGGAGTAGTTGTTCTGCATGGTAAGAGGAAACCGCAATTTGAAGGACGTTGATAAGTCCTTGCAGTTTGTCTACGGAAAAGTTGGGCACTTCCTTGGGGCAGTGTGAGACTGGCCACGAATAAAAGGGTACAAAGATAAAACTTCATCTTTGCTGCTGACTAAAATGTTTTTACATAAAATATAAAAATAAAAAACTGAATATAAACAAAAAATGTTTTGTCTTTTGTTATCGTTTAAAATAAATGACTGACTGATGTACCAAATGGGATTTGCTCGGTGTTTTTATACTGAAATATGCAGATATTTAGACAAAAATTTTCTTCTGTTCCGGAGTATCGTCTCGTCGCCAGTCAGTACACCATAACATCCAGAAATGGAATGGACTGGCTTTAGTCCGAAAAGATTGCTTACATTGATTTCTCCGAAAAGAGGAGGGACCTGCTACTCTGAAGAATTCTAACACAATGGACCGGATCGTTGTCATTTTTTATGGAGGCTCGATCTTTCTTCTTCTCCTGTTTGTATGATGATGATTTCAACTTCAACACACGGGAGATCCTCATTTACCTAATCGGTCATTAAGAGAATTTTTGTGGCTTTTTGTCAAGGTTGTTTCTGCTTCTTATAAGATGAAAATACGTCTTGATGGCACTGCAGGGTACAATCAATAGAATTCTAATCATTATCATTACTACAGCTTCAAGCTTGCAAGATCTGTTTTTTTTCTCTCGCAATATACCCGATTTTACATTGCTAGCTACTGATGCTGCTGCTATTTATGCAATCTGCAAGAATTGCTAGCCACCCAATGAATAAAAAAATTTAAGTGTTTGGAAACAAGTCCACCGTACTAATAAAAGTTGCCATTTATTATTGAAAATCTAGATCGTTCAGTAGAGATAAAAAAAAATGAATATTTTTGCAAACATTTGTTACATGGCTCAATGTTATTTGGTAAGAAATGAAGTTTTGCTGTTGTTGTTGATATGCTGGAGGAATAGTTATGTTTGGGATAAACAGGTTTTCCATCTTCAGATTTTGGTCATTCTTCTGGACTGCAACTGGACCAGAGCTTGGGCCAGGCCCCTCATAAAATGAGAGAGGCTACACTCTACACAAGAACCAAAAAAGGAACTGAAACCATTAAAAACGAGTACAACTACAATAGACGACGGCAGTAGCAAAAATAAAATGCAAAAGAGTTTATTATCTAATACTGAAGCAATATATCATTTGAGTTTGACCTGCTACACGCCGCAGTTATTGAACTGGATTTTTTATTTTTTGTAAAGAATACTAATCAATTTATGGCAGTGATTGCCAAAGCATCTCTGTCGAATTTTTATTAGTTTTTTATGCTTTTATTTTTAGTTGTCAGTCCTTTCAACTTACGTGGAACAAACGTCAGACGTCACACATCTTACCGAAATACCTTGCTTCTGCGAATTGCTGCAAATCTAGCGGAAAATCTGTTTTGACTTTTGACAAATAAACAAAGTTTTTGCTATGTAGTGTGTAGTAAATGATTTTTGTCAAGTTTTTGAATGCTAATGAATGACAGTACGTGCTACATAGTCAACTTTTCAATTAAGTTTTTATTATTCATCAGTCTTCATAAAGGATTACAATAATTATTTTTCACTTTCATTTATAATACATTTTATCGGGAACTCGTATCGTATCACAAAATTTTACATGACATAAAAAAACTTAATCTAACAGAAGATAGTGTGAACTAAAAAAATTAGCTAATTGAACCAGAGAATTACAACAATGCAGTCTACAAGAAGTGAGTGAGTACTTAAAAGTAAGAATGAATTAAGAGGTGCGTTTAAACTCTTTGCATCTAAGCTATCTAATACTAATTACTATCACTGGTAATAAAATTCCTATAGAGCAGCACAACAGATAAAGATCAGGTAAGAAAAATTCAGTTCTTCTATTGCTTAACAAATATTATATACATGCACATATTATGCTCCTATTAGAAAGTGTTGGGAATTTTTCGCTGATTTGCTTAATTATACATGAATATTATATTTGTGTCCATTAAAGTTTCAACAAGCTTGCTTGGTTAATGATTTCAATAGAATTGAATCGTCAATAAATATAAATGATGATTATCAACGTCAACAATTTAACAATTATCATAAATGTTTCATTTGTCATCAGATTATCTTTTAACAATTTATTAAACAAAAAACAAAAGTTGTAGTAAATGTTTTTGTTGTTGTTGTTGGACCACGAAATAATTGGCTATTTGTATTGACTTGTCTATGAAGAATTTCAATTCAATATAAAAAGGTAATTTTCCTCCTCCGCCCACTTAGCTAAAACAAATGCAGTTTCATATGCATTTTCCTTCCAAGAAAGAAGAAACCTAGAGAAAAAAGCGACAGCTCCATTAATAAAATACCTGAAGTATTATGAGAAAATACAAATATGCAATGTGTATATTAAGAATAATTTATTCTTTAAATGCGCTGAAGAGTAACTTACGTATGACAAAAGAAAGGTCCGAGCCGGAGAATGAAACAAAAATATTATGTAACCTTCCATTTCCGTCATATAAAGTCATTGCTTTGAGTACGTGATTGCGATTTAGTCCATTAGTAACTGCACTAATGTGGGTACGTCAGACCAGACATTCCAGGCGATTATCAGGTTAAGGTAATCTGTACAGAAACATACAATAACAAACCCAATAAAATTTAAATAAAATACCTGAAGTATTATGAGAAAATACAAATATGCAATGTGTATATTAAGAAAAATTTATTCTTTAAATGCCCTGAAGAGTAACTTACATATGACAAAAGAAAGGCCCGAGCCGGAGAATGAAACAAAAATATTATGTAGCCTTCCATTTCCGTCATATAAAGTCATTGCTTTGAGTACGTGATTGCGATTTACTCCATTAGTAACTGCACTAATGTGGGTACGTCAGACCAGACATTCCAGGCGATTATCAGGTTAAGGTAATCTGTACAGAAACATACAATAACAAACCCAATAAAATTTATTCATCGATTTTATCCTTTGTGCAAAGGAAACCAATAAATCAGGTAAGAACTATAATTTAAGCGAACGCAGCAGAAAAAAACTTACATAAAATGAAGAATCCTTTCTCACTCTGGCAGAAATGCAAACCGTTATAGATGGAGAAACTGCATCAGGAACTCTCATTTTCATTTTAGAAAGAAATATAACCTCCTCATAATAAAATACATAAAAATGACTGTTTTTTTCTTAATACAATTTTTCTAGATAGTATAATCCAAATCCCTATCAATAAATATATATTCAAGTCGCTAGTCTAACCTTCTATTTTAAAAGGTACATTCTTTTTTCTGAAAGTTTCACATTTCTTCGTAAGTGTTTCACAATCAGGTAAAGTGTCTCAAGTGGTACATTACATTATACATAACAACATTATTATAACAATGTAAGAGATATATGATAGTACTATCTATTTTCTTTCGCTGACCTAATGCCTTCTGCTCCTCTGCTCTGCTGCTGTCCAAAATTTCATTTTATTTTCTTATAATTTATTACTTTATTGATTAGATTTAACACGCACGAATACATTCTCTTTTGTGTTTACTTAGAAAATCAACCGCATTCCTCCTCATAAATCTCTCGGAGCACCTTGATTAAACTTTGAATGCCGAAAATATATCCTTGATCGGGTCCAACATGCTCCTTCGCGTAATACCCCAGATTGGCGTGAGTTGCATGGGCAAAGTCGATCACGTAGACGGCAACGGACTCGCTCGGTAAACAGTTAGCTGTAGGGGCTCCCGCAACGACCTTATTTCCTCCAGTAACTTCCTTCCCAACAAAAACTTCTTCACTTCCTCCTCCACTCTTCAAATTATTTAAATCTGGCTTCGCCAAACTTGATATGTTATCCGCACTAATGCTCGTTGGAGTGCAGGAAGATGACGAAGCAGAAACCGTTGTCGTCGCTGTTGAAACAGACGTGGTCACTACCGAGCTATACTTCCCGTTATCTAACGATCTTCCTCTATTTGGATACTGTTGGAAATCAGCAGATTTTGACACTGGAATATTACATCTTCCAACAATCACTCCTGCATTGTCCTTGCTGTTATGATGATCCTCTCCCTCCTCTTCAGAAATTACCATTTGCTGTTCTTCCGCATCGCCGTGGAGCTCAGGGTCCAGTCCTTCATAAGAGAGGAGGAGAGAGCTTGTGTAGAATCGGTAAGTATCTAAAGTCTGAAGTGTAGCCTTCAAGTCTTCAAGCTTCTCTACAAGCGGAAGAATTGCATCTGTCCTTAGGCGGTTGCCGTTATGAAGGAACTGATAGATCCCTTCCTTGAAGCCATCCACGCTCAACTTTCTCCCGTAGTATTTGTCTCGGCAGAGGAACTTCCCTGTGTTGACTTGATAAACCTAGTAAAAAGTAAACCGGAAACAAACAAAATCAGTACAAAATTCTAAAACAAATACATAATTTAATTTTGGTTCAATAAAACAAAGCATTTTGAGGAGATGCCTTATTTGTGCATGTAAACAAACGCGAACTACTGGGTAAACCGTAATCATAACGTTTTATTTAATAAAATTTTCTTTCGCTATTTTTAGGAACTACTCCCTCCAAACATGTAGGAAGAAGGAATGAAAAAGAGGAAATCATTTGTCAACAATGCTCATCTGGAACTCATTTTCTCGGAAAAATTAAGACGAGAAGAAGAAGACACATTCCTTGCCAAAAATAAACTACATAGATAAATAGACCTCCATAATTATGCGATGAGGGTGACGTTTTCGGATCTAGCAAAGTGTTGATGAGGGTAAAATGTGTTTGTGTTTCGCTAAGTTTCTTATTTTATGAATGAGCGACAGCAGGAGCAGCGTCACGTCAGTATGATTCTGGTACGATGTGATATTATTATGATGTTGTTGATGTCAAAGTATCAAAACATGAACCGAATCAGCCAAAGCTGAGCTCAATGAGTCTCTAATTCACCCTCATGTTTTCCTTTAGTTTTGATACGTGTTCCAATTTTTTACTACGTAATTTGTATACATACAGCACGAACTTAATTTTTTTTCTTAATGAAGGAATAAAATGACTAAGAAAGAAAACATGCTACAAAATTTGTATTTGTCTAATTTGTTTTGTTTGTGTTTTGTGTCCAAAGTTGTAAACAGTTATAACGAGCTCATTCATCATCTCCGTAGTTGTTTTAATGACGCATTCCAAAAGGAAGATAATTGCTGGTGCTACTCAAATGTGCCTTTCCTTTTCCCATCTATTCTCTTAATTTCATCATTGTCTTGGCAAATAAAGAAATAAAAGTCTTAATCTGGGCAAATGAGCTTTTTATGTAAGAATTATTACGTTTTTATCCTAGTAGTATGTAATTCTACACGAGTAAATGAGTACCACTATGATATAAAGTTGTAATTACTGAGCTTCTCATGAAGTAATAAAAACTCTGATTAGTCAGACTGCAATTAGTCCCGGAAAAAAACTTTCTAAATGTTTCCTTTATGATTAAATAACATCTCTAAACACATATTACGTAAGAAAGTCTGAAGCAAAGAATCGGATTTCAGTATTTTGATCCTTTCATGAACTTTTCAACCGATTTTTATTTTAACGATTAATTTTTATTATTTTTTATCTTTCTTTTCCGAAGCGCTTTGACATTTACTCAGACAGTGAGTGAGTAAGAAATCCGACCTTTTACCGTTACCTTGTTTGATAATTCCTCCGATTATCTACAATTTTTCTAATACCTAAGTAAAGTTTCTTACATGACCTCTTATCGCTTTATCTGTCTGACTGGAGAAGCAACAGCACTAGCACCACCAGCAACAACAGCACGTCACTTCCATTAATTTTCATGAAAATGCAATAATTTGGATCTAACCCGTCTGTAATTTAAGTTATGACTATGACTTCTTCCCTGAAGAAATAAAAATGCACGGAACAGAGTCATCATCATAATATTTCACAACAATGCAAAAAGCATGAATGAATGCAAATTATCTCTAAAGGAGTATTTGCTCAGTAATAATGCATGTATTTCGTATTTAGATTTCCCTTCCAGCAGCTTTCTCGGTTCTTCGAAGTGAAATATTGTAAACCATATAAGCATGTAGTCATCCACGCTCCTCGTTTAATGGGAGTTTTCTCCTTTTTGCCTTTTTTAGAGCATAAAGCCCGCATATTTAAACAGAAAATGCCTAAAAGAGAGGAGAAAAGGGACTATTTTTCCATTAGCATAATAGAAATTCATTTTCTCCAGCAGGATAATTCATTATTGTGCTGCTGATGGTGATTATGTTGCTGTTTTTGTTGAGCCACGAGCGCTGCTTTTTCTATTATGCTTTTCCAGGATTTTTGTCATGATGATGACTTGCTTTTTGCTTAGTCAGACAATGTGTTGATCCCACTCACGTTTTGCATGATCATCCTCACACATGTTTATAAATTCCATTATTTTTAAGGATCTAAAGAGATCTCTGGGTGGAAATGAAGACACCTTAGATAAGTATAAGTAAGTATAAAGAGCAAAACCGCGGCGCTTCCCTCGTCATCCTTTCTCTCTCCTTGTCTCTCAAATTTCCCCTTATAATTCTATTTTTCATTTTAAAGGTTACAGATAAATTAAATGAGGAGGATAAAAAACGTCCTTCTGCATTAAATTCAGCACGTTCTCGATGCCGCCAACTCCATCAACGACAGGGACAAGCAGACGTCATTGTTGAATGCTGAGGAAAAAGGATTTTTAATGCGGGTGGTTTGGTAATGGTTTTGCAAGTAAAACCCCATTTAATTTTGGCACGTGAAGAAATGACAGGGATGTGATTGAGATTGAGGGAACACTTGTTCCAGTAAAAAGTTGAGCACTTTTCTCCATTCACGCGAAAATTAAAATTTTGTCCTTTCATTCATTCGTTCCTCCTTGAAAGAAACGATCTTTTTCCTTCATTCCCTTCAACAAGATCAATGCCTAGGCCTAGGCTATTTTGCTACTAATGTATTTCTTCTTCAATGCAATTAAAAAGCAAATGCTCGAGTTACTTTCCATTCCGTTTCCACTTCAGAAAGCTCAAAAGAGTATTTGTAAAGCGGAGGAAGAAGAAGAGGTGGTGTTGGGTGATGATGTGGCTAAACTACATTACATTTCTCCTTCATTCTTAGAAATGGAACTGTAATGACATCATTTAACAGTTAATGGCTCTTGCCAAAATTAATAGAGTTTTTGTGTCCAGCCCAGACCCAACTTCATTTTTCTTTTTTCATTTAGCATCCAATTTTACTTGGAATTTTACTCTGGAAAGCTTCTATTATCGTCATTGTGTTGTGAGCGAGTGAAGAAGAAACCAAGTGAAGTACAAGTAACCTTCATTTCATACTTTCATTTTCCTTTTTGGTGGTGGTGGTGGCGCAGCAATTACTAGATTTCGACCAGAACTTAATGCCTCATCGACTCCAACGTCCAACCAACCGTCCATCCATTTGAAGAAGTATGTAAGCCCACTGCGGCCATAGCATTATGCAGCAGCGGAAGAATAGCTTTATTCTCACCTCTTCTCCATCTCCACCAGCACCACCGCTACAATTTCATTTCATTTTATTTCTTATTATTATGCGGGAAAAGGAGGTAACAATATCAGCCGATGAAGTGGTGGAGGAGAGAGAAAGCAATTTATTCCAATTAACTATTAACAATATTGATGACGGCTTTGACATTGACATTGCGCTGGCTTCTGTTGCTGTCTACCGACAACAGAGCAGTGAGCAGTGAAAAGGTAGGCAGAAAAAATTTATCTATCTATTCTGCAATACCCTCCACGGGGAACATTATGTCTCCGAGAGAAAGAAAAATAGAGAGAGAAAGTTCCAATAAATCCATGAGGAGCCTAAGCTACTTTTATGCTGACAGGAGGAATGGCAAGAACACATGGCACTCCACTCCAAATGAGATTTTTTGTTGGTAGAATGGTTTTATTATTATTATTGAATGAGTCTCATTAAAAACATGCTGCTGTTTGTTGCTGCTGCGATGCTATTGTCTGCCTAGTCAGAATCGAATAGTTTTTTAGTATTTGCTCAGGTCTGCAGTTCCCTCCCTCTGCATTCTCAATTTTTTTCATTCTCTCTCTCTCTACTCAATATTAAATGAAGTCAATCAAGAATTCCAATTGAGTTTCCAAATCGGAATAATAAACATAATCGTATTTTGCAGTATGCGTTTGCCTCTTTTGCTTTTTTTTGCTTCATTTCCAATTCTCTGGTGACTGGCTTTGCTGTGGCAATGTTACCTACTTTTTTCGTTTCTCACAGCTGCGGAGGTGGTTCCATATTTGAAGAGGTGTGGTGGGTGTGGCGGCAGAGTGTATGCTTTTAGTCTCTCTCTCTCAAGTCAACTCCTTCCAACACAACCGGTTTCACAATTCATTCAACCATGCATAATGGAAAAAGACACCATCTCGCCATTACCGCAACCACTCTGCCACCTCTCCCCATCCTTAATGGAATAAACCAAATCACATCACATACAAAAAACACCACCTCCTCCTCCACCACCATCACCACAACCACCGCATTGGTGTGTCCTTTCATTTCAGGCAAAAGATCACCTTTGAAAAGGACACATTTTTTTCTTCATCTCATTCAAATTGACTAAAAAACTTTCTTTTCTTTTTTTTCATTTTTATACAGTTTCAAAAGTATTCAGCAAAAAAGTTTCTTTTTTTATTTTACATCGTACAATAACATAAAAATTCTCCGAATGCGTCTGATTCTGAAGCATATTCCATTTCGTAAGCATTTAATTCAAAACCCTCCTTTCCTCCAAGAAGAAAAAGATGAAAATGAAGTGGATATACATATTATCGAATGGCAAGAAGATTTTCATTAAATTTTACCCTATAGAAGTTTTCAAACTCATCACATTTCTCTCTCTCGCTCTTTTCTGATCCTATATTTTAGTGAGTTGGACTTACGAAGTCAGTAAAGTAAGTAAAGTCTAAAGTCAAAAAAAGTTTAGTTGCAGAAAAGATTTTTTTCTGTTGCGTTGTTGCGTTACATTATCCTTTTCGCTCGTGCTATATTAGAGGTTCTTAGTCTCATTTTCAGAGTATTTTGCAATTCTGATTCTGAAATTCAAGCCCAAGCAAGCTTCTGTTTTTTTCAGTGACTTTTTAGCTGAAAGGCGTCTGTTTGAGGAGCGAGAAATGGCTCGACTCCTGCTGCTGCTACTACTAGTGGCCTAGAGGTCTTTTCAATGTCAAGGGAAGAAAAATCTCTCTTTTTTGGAGAAGGGCCAAAATTTTTTTTTCTCTTAAGCTTTTAGTTATGCTACGCCACACGCTATGTAAGTATAAAAGTATTCCCTTTTCACCATGCACATAATAATCCCTATTACTTCTCATCCTCGCGGAATACTGATGTGTGATGAGCGAACACGTTTGGTTTTTTGTTGTTTGTACAAAATAATTTTTTCGTAGCAAACTAGAGTGAGAAGTGAGAGAGAGAATGCGAGGAAATGCTAGATCTGTTTTGGTTGAGTGGTTTCTATCCATTTTCCTTTCCTCCCACTACTTCACTCTACTTTTTAGCAGTATTTGAAATTATAGGGTAGAAGAACGCTTCTGCACTATTTTTCTCTATAATGGCACAGCAGCATATAAAAAAGCTTTCTTCTTTCCTCCTCTTCATCGCAGGGAACTTCCTCAATTTCCTTTCACGGAGATTTAAGCAGCACCAAATGGCTCTAATACTAATACTTAACAACTTACGTAAGAATGGTGCCAAAATAATGCTGTGTTCTCTGTCGCTTTCTCCTTCTCGTTGTTGTTTTCCGATTTCTGGATGAATGACTTTGGAAAATTTTTAATTCCAAGGGAAAGGAAGTCAGAAAGGAAGGGTGTTACGTTTAGTATGTGCCTTTTTATTACCTGATGATGCTATTTAATGTGATATGCAGTGCACCCATCCAATCCGCCTACTAAATATCTATGCAATGTAAGAATCGTATGCAATGCATTAGCAAATAAAATTTGAAATAAACTTCTATACTACCAGGAAGAAACGTGATACTATAAAATGACGAGGAAAATTACATAGAAAAACCCTTTTGTGGATTGAAGGAGGAATGAACATAATTTAGGAGTGCTCCCTCCAGCGAAAGAAAAAAAAGATTTATGTTTTTTCAAGGAAAACATTAAAAAACACCATGCTGCATACTGCCATGAAATTGGCCTAGTTTTCCATTAAAAATGAAGGGACGGACGAAGAAATGGATATGGATGGATACTATATACGATCGACGACGGCGACGAACCTAATGTACGGAAGGAAGCGAAATGTGTCTCAAAAGTTCAAAGCAAAATGAATAAAAACGTGACTATGTACACGAGCGTTGCTCTAGCTTAGATAATTCAATTTTCTTTTTTTAGTAGTTTTCCCATTTATTTGAAAAACCGTGGAGTCGAGCAGCCCCTCTTCGTCTGTAATACAATAAAACATTTAATTGCTTGCTTGGCTGGTTTTCTTTTTAACAACGAAAACTTTAAAGAAAGCATAGATAAAAACTTTCTCCCTATCGTAAAATAAAGTACGCTTTCTTCCCTGCTCACATTACAACTGTCTAAATTGGAGTTTGAGAGAGACTATTTTACTTCAAATTAAATTTCCTGTAGTGGGCGCAGCCCCTTTCCCTCCTTCTACTTTCTAGATATGACGATTTTATTTGTTGAGGAAGCAAAGCACGTCATGCGTGATCATAAAAAATTCGTGTTTGCTGCTCTGCTTCAATGAAATTCAACCCAGTTCGGTTCTCTGCCTCCCTCTTAATAATGCTGTCTCTTGCAGAAAGGAACCTTGCATGAAGGGCAAGGACAAATAAAGTCAAACTTAAATGAAATTAAATTTTGTGCTGAATCAGATCAGAATCTGAAATATTTTTCCCTTCAAAGACAAAATCACTCCTACTGACACAAGTTTCACCTTTACCAACAAAAGCAGCAGAAACAACAGTAGGTATTTACAAACGAGATTTAAAAGCATTTCACAAATGCAATGCACTGCAAACATTTCATTTTCTTTCTTCATTTTAATCTATATTCAGAATACGAAGAAAGAATCTGTCATTATCACACACTGTCATAGTCATTCCGTTTTTTACTTATCAACAGCAGAACTTTCTGGTTGAGTAGGTAATTTTCCTTCCATTATTGTCACGCACGAGATAATATGGAACTCTTATGTTATTGGAATCCTTCACACAGACACTGAAGTCATTATTATCTCCTTGCCATTTTCTCTCTTTCTGTTTCGCGTCCTCTGAGACGTAAAACAGAGCAACTCAATATTCTTTTCTGTGGCCTACGTCATCATTTTCATCTTCATCACTGAAACTAGGAATTCCTTCGTATATTTTTTTCATTCATGCGAGAGAAAATGAGAGAATAGTAAGCGGCAAATGAACTTGTTTCACAGCAATCATTGTACACGCATGAGTAATAAATATCTTCCAAATAATTGGAATTGACTTTGCCAAAAATATTTTTGCCAAAACACAGCAAAAAATTCCTCGCTTCCACTTAATCTTCTCTTTTAAGGTTAAGATTATATTATGGTGTATTATATCTTTCTCATCTCTCGCTTTCAATGTCTTCTTAGAATGCACACTTGTTTAGAATAAAGTAAAATTTTTGCGGAATTCGAAGAAAAGAAGGAAGAATGTTTATGTCTTGTCTTGAAGTGAAGTGCAGATAAGTTTTCCTCTGTAACCGTACTTGACCCGAATTACAACTCTTGAGACGATTATCATTATAAGTGGCACTTCCATCGACGCAAAAATAACATTCATTGGCAATCTACATGAAATTGACTTTTTGCCTTGCATCTTTTTTGTCTTCTTGTAAACCAAAATCACTTTCTCCGATACGATAGAAAGAAATGAAAGTAAAAATGTGTCATGACATGAGTCATATGTTACCAACATTCTTCCTTACCCAAAAGTGGGCATATATTTATCTTCACTTTGTAGGAAAAAGTTACACCCAAACTAAAGTAATTTAAGTAAAAGTAATTTATTCTGGACCTTTTTCCCATCAACAATTTCTTGTTGGCCTTTTTGTTTTGTTATTTCTTCGCAAATTGCACGATCCTTCTTCTTCATCTTGCCTTGTCTTCCTTGTTTACAATTTGCTATGCATATTGTTAACATTTGCATAACAAAGGCATTAACGAAGTAGGTCTGCCATTTCCCCCGTTTTCTCACAGTGCTGACTAGAGTAACCCTTCTCCCTATTTCACACAGCATTAACATTATTATAAGATGTGATGTACGCTTAAATTGCATGAAATGTAGCATAAAAAGCAAATACTTTTAATACTGTGTCAAGGTCCGACTGGCGAATAGAGTATTATCGAAGAAGAAGAAAATTTGTTTCTTCTTGGTAGAGAAGAAATGGATACCCTTTCCCATTATTCTTTTGTCTAGAACTACATACGAAGGGAGGAAAAATAGAACAAAACAGAATTGATTTGATCGTATAAAATGAGGAACAGTACATAGCTCGATGATTTTTGCAAATCTAATACAATCCAATTCAATAACGATTCCAGAAAAGATCCCGACCCAGATACAAAACAAAGAGCAAAGCTCTAGTCTAACCTGAAATCGAGACTGATCTTTTCCAACATCATTATCATCTTGAAAGAGAAATAACCAACAACAGCTACTGACTTTATTTGACAATAACAATGTAGCGTGAAATGCGAGAAGGAGAAAAAATTGACCGGATAGAATATCAAGAGATTCCCCGAAAAGATTTCCACTATCGCCGTACTACCAGGCACCAAAAATAATAGGCAAAAGGAAGCAAGTAAAGTGAAGCAAAAGCAACGAACAGAGTAACAGAGATAAAAAGATTTCAAAATGAGAACAATGCAATAGCGGCATCGACCGTTGAGTAAAGAAAAGAAAGGGAAAGCAATGGAAGAAGGATTACGGAATATTGCAAAAGACACGTTTCCGCAGTGAATTCGATCTGCATCGTAGTAGTAGTATCCTCTTTTTACAATAATAAAGTTCAAATGCTCTGGAAAATGACCTCATTTTTATACGCTTAAGAAAGGAAGGACGAATAGAGCCCCCAGATTCACTCTCTATAACGCTGTACCTCATTTATAAAATTAGGGCAAGAAACCAGAAAAAATTAGGATAGGACTAGGATGATTTGATACACTTCAGGGTTAGTTTTGGGAGAAAGTTTCCATTCCACTCCAATTTTTGAAATCTTACAATAAGAAAAATGTGGAACTAAAGATAAAATTATCCTTATTCACAGACAAATTGAGCGAAAGAGACAATCGTAAAATTTAAAAAAAAATATGTTGTAACTGACCTGCATCCCGCATATGCGTACTCCCAACTGAACAGATGTGGACATGGCAGCTTTTGCATTTTGGCTTTCGATTTTGGCTGGTGAAGCATCATCCGCGTACTGTCTTGTTCCCATTTTCAAGTCAAGCACACAAGGATACTCGAACTTCCATGTAAGGTTCTCAAGGAGGAGGAATTCTATTTTAAAATTTAATAATAATATAAAAATAACATTTTTTATTTCAGTATTTCAGTTATCATCTTCATCATATGATCAAGGGTAATATGATACGACACACAGCAAGACATGCTGTATCTTATTTTAAACCATATTTTTTATTCATGTCATGCTTCATGGAATAATGATATGGAACATGGCGCGTGTGATTTATCAAAAAAAAGCTTTAAAAATAAAATAAGAAGATATCATATCATATCATAATATTCTGAGTATCTTAAAGTAACAAAGTAGCTTATTTACTTTGACAGTGAAGTTCTCTCTCCTTATCTTGTTGCTGCTGCTTCCCTTTCGGCTGTTGCTGCTGATGAGATGATGAGCCCGTCCTTCGGAGCTTGGAAAGCTGATTTTGATGACACTTGAGTACCCACGGATTGTGAATTCTCGAGGAGGAAATTGCAGCTGGAGATGACGACGACGAGGAGGAAGATGATGATGATGATCCAGGTGAAGGTTGAAGCGATGATGATGATGTTGAAGAAGATGAGGTGGAGGATGTCGTGGATGATGTGGAACCGCTGTCGCTAGTCCCACTCGCTGTACTGTCATTACTGCTAGTCTCATCGTCGGCAGAAGATGTTGCAAGACGTTCGCTTAACTCATTCTCCATTTCGATTTCGATGCTTCCAGATGTCTTCAGTTTAATTCGCCTAAAAGCATATTTCAGAAAAAAAGATAAATTTGTGTAAGTAAAAATTCTAAAATTCTCTCATTTTTTACTACGTAAGCAAATTTGACAGGAACAGCAGCGTTTTAGTGTCGATTTTCTTTAAAATTGCGTATTACAGTGCGCAGTGCTTGAATTTGGGCTCATCGTCATACAAAGTAGTAGCACTTAAGTTAATATCATTTATACATTAAATATAAGCTATGTCAACTTTCTTTCCTTTTCTCTCTGGATGTTAATTTACTACTGTTGACTGTTGTTGAAGCCAGCTAAGTCGACTCAAGAAAAAGACGTCAAGTCAATGTCAATGTCATTGCTAGATCTAAAATGTCAGCTCAGAATGTGGCATATTTCCTCCTTCTTTATTTCCAAAAACTCAGTCTCTCGTGGCTTTTTCATGATTCGATGATTTCAGTAGACATAAGACTAGACTGGAGCCAGCTTGATTTTTCAAATTATCTTTCCTCAACTCAAGGGGATTCAGTATCAGCATCAGCACCGTAGCAAAAGCTACATAATCATATTTTGGGTGAATTTGTATAAGTTTTCCCATAGGTATCATAATATATGTTCCAATTCCAATCCAGGAACGTTAACGGTAAACCTGTCAATCTGTCATCTCAAGTAATCCAATATGACAACTACTATGATAAATGCTAGCCCCCTGATCATTTTTTATTATTTTTGTTACATATTTTTTGCTGTGTAGACTGTTCTCGCAGCAAATTAATACGTATTTGCACAGAATGAGAGCCCCTCTGCAATGCACACATCTCTCAGCAGAGTGCGACGCTACCTCAAACTCAGCGGGACATCGCGCCATCGAAACATCCGCCGTATGTAACTCCTCCTTATTTAAACAGTAAAAAATGTAAAAAAAAGAATTCAGGCACTTGTTCCTGTTGTGCCGTGCCACATGAAAAAGTAAATAGTTAAAAAAAATAGATTTGGTTTTGGGTAGCAGGTTTAAGGTAAAATTCTAATTTTAGATTAACAACTACGAAATTACAAATGAGGAGGATGAACAGACGACATTTACATTTACCTATCCACATAGGAAAATGAATTTTTTAAACTTGCGTAGTAGTCAATATTTTCAAAGAAAATAGTTACTTAAAAATAATTTTTTCATTACAAATCAGAAATCAAACTAAAAATAAATATTGGAATGTCCTCTGAACGCTCTTGTGTTTTTTAAAGAGTTTTATTTTGTTTCCTATTTATATAATAAAATGTCATTAGTCATTACTATTATCATCGTACGAGGCCTGTTACGAAAAGGAAAACATTTATTACGGAAAGTGAAAGTATGAAACCTTGTTTTGGAATTTTAATAGGTGAAGTGAAGTGATTCAATCAAAGTTTTATGGCTCCAATCAAAATTTTTACTGCTGTTGAATAATATTTTTAAAGCCTCATAGTACGTCATAGTTAGTTAAAGAGGGAAACTTTATTATCCCAAACAAGCAAGGTTCAAGGAGAGACGAAAAATAGGGATATTGTCCTAAACGAAGTGAAAAATTATGCGCGTTTTGTTTTGCAATTGTTTTTGCATCGCAACGTAATAGTTATTAATCCATAATCCAACATTTTATTAGTCTGCCAACATTTGCCAATTTCATCTTTTGCCAATTATTCTATATACTGCTTTTTTGTTTCGGTTTTGTAGCACGAGCAAACAGATTAAAAACAATTTAATCGATCTCTCTCATCTCATCATCACAGTCAGTCGGATAAGTTAGGAAGGAATCTCCTGCAAAACGAGATTAACGCAATATCTGCTGATAAGCTCTGAAGTGTAAACTACGTGGCTGGGTTCAAGTGCCTTGTTGAGCTTTTTTTCGATGTGAGTAAAGTTATTTTCCCCTAACCATAGTCAGCATCATAAATGTTAAATGTTACAAAGTCACAACTCAACGGACAGCCTACAACTGCAACTAAGAATGGCATGAGAGAAGGAGGAGGATAAAAAAGAGAACAAAAAATTACAAATTACTAACAATGATATCATTTTAAATCTAAGCTTTTTACTCATAGTGGAGTGGAATAATTATTCGGGGAATAATAAATACTCAAGTTTTCAATTATACAACATCATCGA
>JAHZNJ010002675.1:0-18404 GCA_027744475.1 Lepidocyrtus cf. sotoi NNG-2020
TCTGCCATTCATTACACTTGCTTATACATTCTTATATAATATTACACCACCACTATTACCACTCCGCTTTTCAAAATGGAAGTTCTGTTTGGTAGTAGTAATGATGATGGCATTGTTCAGATTCACATTTTGCTCCCAAAAGGATTAAAACTTGGGAAGGAAGGGATACAAAGAAATTTCGTACATTTGTGCGCTTTGACTTCTTTTGTATTACACAAAAGTGGTGGTATGATCCAAACTATTACATAAGAATGGAATATCAGCGGTTCAATAGGTAGTAGGTGTTCAAATTCTATTCTATTCTTCACTCCACCATCAC
This sequence comes from Lepidocyrtus cf. sotoi NNG-2020, assembly GCA_027744475.1. Taxonomy (NCBI): domain Eukaryota; kingdom Metazoa; phylum Arthropoda; class Collembola; order Entomobryomorpha; family Entomobryidae; genus Lepidocyrtus; species Lepidocyrtus cf. sotoi NNG-2020. Next base: position 320 of record JAHZNJ010002675.1, read on the forward strand.
CATGTACATGCATATATGGAGTAGCAGCAGGTGTGACGAAACAAAAATAAGCATATTATATTTTTGTTCGAATAGTGTCTGGAATAAACGAGAAATTTTCGTTTTAAAAATACAATACTTCCTACAATATATCATGACCGAAGACATTAGTTGCATAAGGCTAAGAAAAATGACATTTGGCATTAATGGCACCGGTGGGTGAGTGGTGAGAGCGAGAAGCCCACTAGTAAAAGCAATATTACATGGTAATGCACATACACATAAAAAATTCTTTATAATATGCACATAAATGGACAAATTTTACTGCGTAGATCTAATATGTTTAACAAAAATGCAATTTAACATAAAAAATTCTTGTTTTAATGTTCTAATTTAAATTTTTTGATTTGCAGAACAACTTGAGGAATTCTTCTTGGGAAACGGTAATTCTTAATATCAAATCCACACATGAAAGATATGATACATACACAGAAGCTACAGTTCCCCACACCCCACATGGACAATTCAATATCTTTCTTAAATTTTTACCCTTTTTTATGCATACCTAAGTTTCAAAGAAGAAACTTTGTTGCTTCAGATCAGCAGAGACGTTAGCAGAATTGTGGCGTTGCAAAGGCAATGTAAGATTTTATTCAATACAGTTACGTTTCGCCGCTGCTGCTCTCTTAAACTTTACAAAGGCAGGAAATTCTTTCTGAAAGAAAGCGCCTAATGGAAAGTGCTCACATTACAAATTTCATAAAGAAATCGACGTGTACTATGGTGGTGTATTGCATGAAAATATCTGGACGACAGAAGCCACTTATTGTTCAGTTTGCTGGCTTTTTTCTTCCTTCGCCCGCGTTTAGTATCTTTTGAAGTTAGTAAGTTAAGCTATATTTTTGTAACCTCTAGCTTCCCCGGTAAAAGTAATAACTGATTCACAGACCTGGAGTTCCGTTCAGGCAGTAATCGCAATCACACTCGGGAAATGAAAGAATGCGCTTTGTGCATTGACTTGGAGCGTGTATTATGGCATAAATAAAAAAGAAACTCTGTTCTGTATATGTATATGCTTCCATCCAGGATGAACACTGAAAATTGGAAAAATACCGAAACGGGAAACTTTTATTACTTCACTACGAGTCGGAGACTGGCTACGAGTGTGAGGGTTGGTCTCTTGTCCAAATGGAAAATCAAAGTGTTTTTTCATTCATGGCTTGTTATGGTCCATTATGCATTACTCGATTTTCCTTTGCCTTTCTCGTCTTTGTTTTTCACCTTTTCGCGTTCGTGAGCTCTTCATACTTCTTACTTTTACTTTAGTTTTCTTCGTCTTTGAAAGCGAAACCAGAAATATTTTTAGAGAGGCGTGTGGATTTGAATGTAAGTTCTAAATTTAAGTAATTCGTGATTTTACTAGCTAAAAGTTTTGTTCCTTAAAAGCAGTCAATAATCTACGCTTAGTTTATTCGCTACGTTAATGTAAGAAGCTTGATCAATTCATTTTCAATAGCTCCGCGTCTTATTACATTGCATTGCTAGGCGGAGCATTCCTTCATTGCGATTGAGTGCTGCCCTTGTGCACATGTCAATCAAACATTATAATTAATGTAAAAATACAATCAAAGTTTGTTGGGATGGGAAGAAGTTCACCATTTCATGAATAGGCATCTGTTGGATTCTGGCAAAACAAAATTTTAATAAAAAGGTTAACTACCTACATAAAATAATGATAATTTCATGTAAGAAAAATACTCAAATAGGACAATTCGGGAAGATGGAATTCATCGAAATATGTATTTGTAACTGTTCAAAATTCGAAACTCACTTATTACGTCGTCTTCTGTTGAAGTCGTCGCGTCGCCTATTTCTTTATTGCTGTAGTGTTTTTTGGGGTGTTGAGGTTCATGTCATCGATTCACCCGCTCTGCACAGTAGTCTCCCCCTTTACTGACTTGGAGTTGGAAGAAGAAAAAGCTGACTTTATATATTTTATTACTATTTGAACAGAAAAAGGCAAAGTCAATTTATATACAGGGAATATCAAACACGTCAGCAATTTTTTCTTTTCCGTTTCTTTCTCTCCATCTCTTCTTCTTTTGGCAGGGGAAGAGAGCTCATTGCCGTCTTTTATTGAGTTTTGTTCCTCTTTTTTCTCCTTTCTTCTCCTCCTCCTCCTCCGCTCTTCAACTACACATACACATAATACAACAGTATAGTAAAAGGACATTATCGGAGGGCATAAGAATGAAAATGGAGTACATAAAAATAATATCTATTATAATATTATAAAACATTCTCTATAATATATAAAATGCACACCAGTAGCAGTAGCAGCAGAAGCAATAGCACATTGATAATCTGTCGTTTCGTTAAAAGTAATCTTCCACAACCAAAAATATTCCTAAAATGTTACTTTTTCACATATGTATTGATATGAAAAATTTATTTTTTTCAGAAGCCTTCCTCTCACTTCTCTTCTCCCATTTAGTTGGCAAGTTGCAATAAGTGGGCATTTTGGAATTCTAAGGTTTCTACACATTTATGTGATATGAAATGAAAGTTTCATAATCATAATAACTATTGAATTGCATAATACTCTTTTTTCTTCTTCAGTACAACAGCATCGGTGGCAGCGCTGTTATTCCACATGTGATTCTTTGTGAGATATAATAATATATTTTTGCGTCTTTCATTTTCATGAAAAATAAATCCCCTTCATTGACTGCATAAACACATTAACTATATTGATACTGTATTGATAACGACCAAACAGCAAGCAGCGGTACCTATGCGAATCTTATTTTTGGTAATTTTTCTTGCATCGGCGACAGGAGTATGAGTACATATTTGTAGCAAAAAAAATAATCCAATTCCATTTGATTTCTGTTGCTGTTGTGTTATGTTCCTTTCTCTCTTGTACTATTAAATTTTTCACTCGAACTATAACTATATGACACCTTCGTATTCATTCTTATGCACAAAATAAATATATACCTAATGTAAGGAAAAGCAGAATATTTAATGTATTTATTCGGTATTATTATTAGGACTATGAATGAGCATTACTTAAATGTACTTAATATATAAGTAACATTGGTGGTGGTGTGCTGTTGCGGTTGTTGCAAACAAAGTAGGCACATGTGGCGTAAGAAGCATAATAATAATAGCACAAGAATGCGGCATTTCTCAAGAAAATATTGTGAAACCTGATACAACCGAACAGAAAAGCATGAGAAAAATATTGGTTGAATTTATGAATAAAATGTCACTTACTTTCGTACATACCATATTGTTATTATGGGTTAGCTGTTTGTTTGTTGTATGTATGTGTTGCCTCCGGAGTGAGTGAGTGTAGTAATAATAACAACAATAATAATAATAAATAGACTAATATGTATTTATGAAAGAGAAATTGCGGAATGTTGATTGCTTACTTATTTTCTTTCTCCAGACTTTTTTTTACGCTAAAGCTTTTTAAAAGGGTTCACTCACAATTCACATAAGCTGAATGTGAAATTTTCTAAAAATGAAACCCATTACACATTGTTAGAATCCTTTCTAGTCAACAATAATAAAATTATATGATGGTATTTTTTAAAAATAAACTTTACTTTCGTAAAAAAATAATATTGCCTTAATATTTGAATTTGCCATTTACTTTGCGGAAGGTATATTCAAGAAGGAGTAGAACACACTTTTGCTGTTAAATAAATCATTGATTCATTTTTATCACTTTTTTCAACCAAACATTAAAAAATCATGCTAAAATTATGTCCATATAAATATTACGTATTTCCTTTAAATTCGTAAGGGAGATAACTTCTGAGTCAATCTGTTCCTTTACGATTTTAAAAATTAAACCTCTCCCTTTTTTGTTCTACAAGCTATGGTAAAGACAACGCAACTAATTCAGTGCCTCATCTGGCTAAGAAGGCGTTTCCTACAAAATATTCTTCAAAATCTAAAATTACCTATGTAGCTGTTTTTCATTCTTTTCTCTCCACTGCATTTGAATTATTATGTAATGTCTATATTGTTAGGGCATTATACTAATTTAGCATTTACAACAACGGTAATAATAATAATGAAGGGCCGAGTTGGTGAAACCCTCCACTTCCAGGAACAAAAATAACTTCAAGGAGGAATAATGATGCGAAATGGGAAAGTGTGTGTGTGTGGTATAAGATTAATATCGATATTTACATATAAATATAGTAATTTAACCAAGAGCGTTTCCAAAATTAACAAACATTATAGTGTGGTAATGGTGTGAGCTGCTGCTGCCACTGCACTGCACTGGTACCATTTTTTCTTCATTTCTCGCGAGTAATTTTGGAATGAAATGATTTATTATTATGTTGCTCTTTTTCAGTGCACTACCCAGAATTATAAAAATGGTGAATATATTATCGTTAGAAACGTAAAAATGCATTTGTCTACTTCATTTTCATCCCACCGTACAAACATTTTCTTATATGTTTGTTTGCAAAATGATGCTCAAATACAAATAATAACAAAATTTCATTAATTTAACTCGGTGAAAATTGCAGTTAAATCCACAGTTCTTATTAAAGCGAGTAGCCTTTGGATTGCTTAAGCATTTTAGAGGTAAGAGGTTTGCCTTGTTGCTGTTGCTGCTGCGGCAGACTTTCCCTCAATTAGTTAAGAATGCGATTATACCTTTTACATGCTGCTGCTATTATTCAGGGTGAAATTCTCCTTTGTTACATTTTCGAGTGATAAATATGCATGAGAAGGAAAATTCGCTAAGAAAACATGAACGTCAAAACGGAAAGGTTCTACCTTAATTTTTTTGCATTGAAAAGTCTGTTTTGGGGTGAACAAAACGAAAAATGGTACCGATGTAAAAATTACATTTGAAGTGAAAGTAAATGAAATCCTAATGAAGTTGTTATTCTTTCCGGTTTTATGTACAAGCGTATACACAGCAAAGCACTAGCCACTTTACATAAACGGTGGTAGGGATGGTGGTAGAAACTATTCGATTCAACAAAGTCCTTTTTCTTAAAATATCCATCCATTTTTTAAGTTAAGGTTTTTTCCTCATGTAAAAGTGTTTGGTTCCGTAGCATGTCTACGTAAATATTTATGTTTGTTTAACAGAAAACTTTATTCAAGATTTCAAATAAAGCTGTAGAAAGTTGCAAGTACTTTAAAATTTAAAATCCCCTCACTTTGCACAGTATTGTTTGTAATTTCAACGTCAAAAGGTATACGGGGGGAAAGTTTTTAATGAAAATGTCAGACATACATTTCTTAGTTGCAGCATAGATTCGCTACGCGATGCGGTTTTATAAAAACACTTTGTTTTTATTATTTTGGTATACAACATATTTATGTAATTTTTTATCTTCGAATCGGAGTAAAATTCGAATCAACCAACCAATCGAATTGGTTGGTTGTAACGAAAAAAGCATCGGCAGAGATTTTGGTATCAACTTGTAACTTACTATTCGCGATGATGGTTAGGAGCAAAAAATCTCGAATCTTAATCTATGAAGAGGATGTCTCAATGAACGAAAATAAAAACACTAATAAAAAATACTCGCGCTTTTCTCATGCCGTAAAGTTTCTCCCTCACTCGGAAAATTAAAAAATCTTAATCTATGAAGAGGATGTCTCAATGAACGAAAATAAAAACACTAATAAAAATAAGGATTATCATCATAAAAGAATAATAAGGCTCCTTCCAAACAAATAGAAAACTGTTGCGTTTCCGTAAAAGGATTGTGGAGAAAGAAATTCAGGATCCAAGTGTAGTACAATCAACACTTTTTATTAACAGGAATAGAATCGCCAGTGTTGGCACTGTAGCTCCACTTGTAATGTATGAATTGTCAATTTCAGATAAAAAATCAAATCAACTGTGTATTTTTATGCAAACGCGAAAACAACTACAGAAAATTCAAATTTTAGCTGTAGTTTATGAATGGGGAATGTAATTTACGGGTTTCGAGCATTTTTCCATTTAATTACCTGAGCATCAAATCAAACCTATATAGCATAGACCTATGTACTATACAAACAAACACATAAAGAGTCCTATTTTTATTTTCCGGAGAAGGCAAACGTCCGGGCTATTATTACTGACGAGGGGATGAGAAATGTTTGCCGTCTTCTATGTATCCTATATGATATGATATATAGTTAATTTGTTTGTATAAGTGGAATCCTATTTTTTCAGCTAAGCATATTATTTTTGTTAGTGTCTATGTTTGGTTCTGCACAGGAGTCCTTATTAATTCATAGACACGAAATGGTCAGGATTTTTGTTTCCTCGTTTCTCATTAAAAAGACAATTAAAACCAGAAAGACTGCTGAGGTACGAATAATTTATATTTCCTTCTTACGAGGGCTTATGAATACAAAAATCAACAGTGCCACTGCCACACCACCACCACCACCACGAGACTTATTGTTAGTAACCACGGCGGTAAATGAAAGAATTGAGAGCAGAGCAGAGAGAAAAATGGGTTTGGAGAAAAGAGAAAGAAGAGGAAAATAAAACTTGGAAAATATACATGTGCAGCGAAGTATTACACTTAAAATAAGACGATTAATATGATGAGGCAAAGGAGTCATGATGATGATCTAATAGAAGCATATACAACTACGCAACATTCATATAAATTTTTCTGGCATATCTACAAGTAGCAAGAAAAGAAAATGCTGCTGAAAACGACTCCTCAGCATAAAATTTCACTGCGATGATGACGATGACAACAATATCATAGTGTTGATATAATGGTAACAGGAAAGCTAGTTGGAAAGAACTCGCGTTCGCGTTAGTAGAAAAGTATTCACGTAAGTATAAATGTCGTCTTCTTCTACTACAACGGCAGCCAAACCAAAGTCATTTTCGAGTTATGATATAATGGCGTATTATGACAATAGTGGTAAATGTAGTTGTAAGCAGTAACTTCAGTAATGATTCCAAAAAAATGAAAATATGAGGCAAGACCAAACTGTAATGAAAGTAGGATGAGAGGGGGAAAAGGAAAGTCGTAAGAAAAATTATGCTTGCTGTGTGTATGTATGTACCTCTTCCTTATATAAAAATAGAGAGAGAGAAGAGAATGTGCTTCGCCATGTATAATAATAATGCTTACGACGAAGATATAATAGCTTTGTAGTTAAAGAAGAATGAGTTCATACTATAATGCATTGTCCTTTGTCGCTATGCTGTTGCTGCTCCTCTTACCCGTGCAGTTGATGATGATTACGGTGGCGGTGGTGGTGCTTCTAAAGTCCCGAGTTATGGAATGGGGGTACAAAGAAGGAGTTGAGTGTGTTGTAGGGCAACTTTCTTCTTCTGTCCTCCTCTCGAAAAGTAATGAGCACTTAGCAAAGCCAGCATCGTTAGGTTCCCTTGTTGCTATTATTGTTGGGAAAAGATAATTATTCCTGAGCATCTCTTTCCCAGGTTATTATTCTATCTAAACTAAATAAAGAAAAAGCGTAGTGCACACACAAATGAAATGGCAATGACTTACACTGCCTTCTTCTTTTTTTTATCTTCTCTCTCATAATAATATTGTCCCGTTTCTTCAGCCCCTAAAAGTTATACTTATTGGATGAAGGAGAATGTGAGTAGGTTGTTGATGATGATGACGACTATCCCATTACGTCCGAGGAAATATTGCGATACTTTCTACTTACTCTTGTGAAATATTTTGTATTGTGTATTGTTGAATCGACTAGCGGGGCGTATTTAAGTAGTTTTCACTTTGAATGCTGTTTTGTTCTTGTTGCTTTAGTTGTAAGTTGTGTAGTTTAGTGGAAATGGCAGAGGAATATCACTGCTACAACTGTTTTTGTAATAATTTATTTTATAAGATGGGTGACACAATTTCTCCCCCTCCGCCCATCTTCCATAATACTTTTTGGTAAATACGATTACGTAATTTAAAAGTATGTTCACCGTTGCCGTTTCTGCATCGAAATTCTTGTTATTCGTAATACATTTTACATTATCAAATTATATAATTTATGATTCAGCAACTGGTATTTATTATGCGGCATTGTTTAAAACTGAAACAATCAATTTTGTAATGGTTAAAGAGAGTTTATAAGCTAGGAAGGAAAATTTTGTTATTCATTACTACTCTAAGCAAATACTTTTACTTTCCCCTTTCCCTCCCAGCAGAAGGCACCCTGCAAGGTTGCTCATCTTCACTGTAATTTTGTTGGTTTGAACTAAAAATCAAATCAATAATAATTTTGTTAGGTGGATTTTAGGATGAAATTGAAAGTGGGTGGGAGCATCTTTTTCATTATATCCTGATTCATTCTTAGCTCTTCCCTTTACCACCTACCCAGCCACAGCTACAGTTAGGATATGAGAGAACAGAATTTATGTAATAAATCTTTGTGTTAGCATGCAACACACCTCAATTGATATGAAAACAAGAAAGTAATAAAAACCTTTTTTCGCTTCTTCTTCCTTCTGTTTAGGAGAGAGGAGAGTAGTTTTTTGGATGGTACATAATGTAAATGGTAAGTGCATGCATAGAATGCAATTTCATCTTCTTTTCCTCGTTTTTAGAGAGAAACTGAACTTTCTCCATCTGTTCCGTTCCTCCTATTTCCAATACTAATGCGCTATATGTATATATCTCGGAAAACATCAGCAACAGACTAACAAGCTGCAGACAAAAAACTTCCATTTTCCGGATTGACTGATTCAAATTGAATAAGAAAATAGGATGCCCAAACCAACCACCAATCTTTCAATTTTCAATCTGACACGGCAATGATGATGATAAATAAGAGTACATAACACACACGCCGTACGTACATACTAACGTACATTCGCTAAAGGGGTTGAATGGTAAAATCAAAATCACTTTTACGAGTATTCCACAGTTTCTAGATTTTTCGGTTATAAATATGATACAGAGCAATGGCAATGAGTTTTTCGTTTTCCGTTTCTGTATGCATCAGTCAATCCTGTTTTGTGCATGACTGCCGCTGCAATACTTGTCATTTAAAATATGATCACGATCAATGTCATTCTAATGTTCTTGGATTCGCACATTTCAAAATTTTAGGGATACATACATGAGGAAAGGAGAAAAGTACAAAACACATTTACTTTTTAATACAATGTAACAAGATATTCTGCGTGACAATTTTTATTATCGCTTAGAGCGCTACCCAATAATAGTTAAACACTTTTGTACGTAGATTTCCACAAGCAAAGGTTTTGCCTTCTCTTGGTAAGTGTGAATTTGAATTTGAACTTCCCAAATTTAAATGTAGGAATCATTTAATTCGTTACTGGTGAAATTACTTTGAATCCAGCCAAAATATTACGTGTCTATATATGGGAAGCAATAATTTATGAAAGCTTGCTTTTATGCTTTTGGAAAGCAAAGGTAAATTTTGCCTTACGTGATTCTACTGCTGAGCACTGATAAACCACCGCTACATGACTCCACCGCTAAATATTTCATTTCAACAAGGCAAGAAAACGAATCAACCTGCTACAGAATTTTTTATGCGCATTGTGCGCAAATAATCTTATACATTCCTCTTCTTTTTTTAGGATTTTAAATAAAATAGATAATGGAGCTAGGTCTCCCTCTCTCTCTCTCTCTCTCTCTCTCTTGTATCGTATCCCTGTTTAGACTTTTTGCATGCCTGTCTAAAATAATGCTAGTGGCATATCCGGCTTACCGCAGAGTTGCGTGAATCTCATGAACGAGCAAGTGGAATTCTAGATCTTGTTGCTCTCCATCATTTATACATAAAAAGAGGAGCATGACACGCAGTGCATTAGGAAATCATGCTGGGCTTTGGCTCGTGGCTTGGCATCATTTTATATGTTTTCTCTTTTTCGGGAAATCTTGATGATGATGATGATGATGATATGTATACAATAAATGAATATAATAATATCAAAACCATTTCATATATGAACATCTCTCAACAATCTCTTTTTTATATTTGCTTTCTCCACACAAGACAGAGCAATGCACATGACTATTTATTATTGCCTTCTCATAATGTAACTTCCTATAACGTCCTGCTTTTACTTTTGCTAGCTTGCTTGCTTGCATAGATTCAGGAGAAAATCCTCAGCGAAAATAAAATGATTGTGGATTCTTGGATTTATATTTTAATGGACTCTCCAACTTTTCCTGCTTCGTTCATTCATTGGATTCCTTGCTCGTTTGCTCGGTGTGTAGCGTAGTATAGCTTTACCTCAATAACGTTCAGCCATTTATAACTATACCTTCTCATCCTCCATCGCATCATCATCGGCATTATATTTTTTTCTTTTTCTCGTTTTATCCATAAACCTTTGACCAGCAGTAGGACTTTCTCCGTTTCTTCTGGTAATAATGTACAATTTTTATCCTTCAGAGTCAACCAACAACGCAATCTGAAAAGTAAACCGGCACGCCAACAAGATTCACTTGCACTTAATCCGCTCCACTGTTGCTGCTGTTACTGATGATGATGATGCTTATGCGGTACCTGTGTGTGCGCTGTAGAAAATCTCTAAGAAATTTTATGGGATTCGTGAAGGAAGACGTGAATCCGGTCACGGTAAATGGGCTAAAGATAAGCTAAACATGCATGCATGTATGGTATGTCCAAATTTATGCATTCTGCAAACGGAAGATGAAAAATACGGATATGACGATGACGATGATGATCATGATTAAGTAAATACGTTACGTGAAGAAAATAATCTGAAATTCGAAAGGCGGCGGCACAAGCCCTGTTGAGCATGCTTATTGCAGATGGATGGTGGCATGGTATGGTAAGCTAATACGTTGCATCAATATAATTATGTATTACTATACAACACGGGGAAATAAAATGATTGTACAAAAAGCATTTTACAAACAAATAACAGCAATAAAATTTATTTCAATTTGATAACCGTTTCGGCTTTACAATAATTTCACAGCGAACGTTTAAATACAATACACACTTTTGGAATGTTTAAAACAAATTCATATTTGTGGTGTGAATACAGAACTAACCCAAATCTGATTTGCATATAAAATACGAAGTTTTTGGAAATAACGCAAACATAAAACATCCTCATTTTTCATAAACTAAATTAAACTAACTTTAAATTATAGATACTTATTTCGATAAAAAGTTAATGAGATCAGTGAAATAGTTGTTATAAATATGTTTGACTACGGATATGACTATAATAATAATAAAACCCCGTTAAGAGAGCAACTAAAATTAATTCAGCGAAACATTTGGGAAAAGAACATTAACCAAAAATGTGTGTTGTTTGCTAAAATTTATTTCAAAATTCCTGTTTTGATCAATAATTAAATAAATGAAAATAGTGCCATCAACGTAAACAACTTTTCTAATCGAACATTTAAAAAGCACTCTTTAGTTAAACTAATAATTACCTTGTTTTCATTTACGACGACAACGTACTCGTATGATCTATTTTAAAGGTTAATTGTTCTGTAATAATTTTTCGAATGTTTCAAAACTAAACGGTTCAATTTTGACATCCTGGTACGTAAATATATTCATGTATTACATATTCAAAGGTGCAACTCATTCGTCACATACTCTGTACACTATACAGGTTAATAATTCACACATTTCCAATTACAGTTACATATAATAATAATACAAATAATGTTTTACGTTGCTGCTGTTTCTTTCTCCTCTTTAATTTAAACTATTTTTCTGTTTAATGAAAAACAAAGAATGTCTCATTTAGGAATGAATTTCGCTTCAATTACAGTAGATTTGGTATCTTTTATTTATTTAACAAGTTTATGTTCTATCATCATCATTAAAACGTCAATCAACCCAACATTAAAATTTCATTTGCAACGCCACATTCTGTCTAGTCCGAATTCGAAATAAACTTTGGGAAAACAGATTAAACTCGTTTCTGCCTATTAGGATAGGTATGCCTATCTCATATCAATTATCTAAAAATTTTTAACCCATTTCATTTAACAATGTTTTACACTAATACTCGTTTGTTGTTTGTAGAGGTAAATATTTGTTTTTAAAATACATGACTTTGTTAGCGGGAAAAAATCATGTCAGATGAAAGCTAAATTTTCACTGCAACAAAATTTAAATTGCTAGTGACAGAAATTAAAACCAATAAACAATACCGTTTTATTTTTAACTTCCTGTTTTTCTACTTTTTCAGTTCTCTTTTGTGTAAATTACAAATAGACGTACGTACATCCTAACTTCGTTAATTGGTAGATCACATAGTCAAGTATTTCTGCTTAACCTAAAACTTTACCAACAAAAAACAAAATCCTAATTACAATTCAATGATTAAAGTAACTTTCACTTATTATGAAAATTTACTACAATGGACGTTGTTCCAATAACTCAAATAAAATTTCAAAAGCAATTCGTTAAAATTTAAAAAATCAGGAATAATTATTTAAACTAATACTTACGATACTACCTTTGACTATGATTTCGGACCCAATAGTACATAAAATGTTTATCTCTATTCATTTTTATTACTTATATACCTGTAGTAACAATACCATTGTACTAATTGTAAGTTTCTTCATGCGTTCCTAGCTAACTTTAGACTATATTTTTTATTTTATATATAGTTTTGTTGTTTGTTACTCGTTATATGCACTTCAGTAGCTATATTATGTATATTGCTTTGTTTCGTTGAACAATATTGCTTTGTTTTATTTAACAACGTCAGTCACAAATAAGTGGATTCTTTTTCTTTGGTTTTTTTTAGACTTCTGTTTTCGTTGTATTTTCTTACTTACTAACATAAAATAATAAAAAATTCTATCATTTCTACGTAGATTCGGGTTGTTTTACCTTTAAGTTATGCTTTGCTTCAATACAGATACTTGACACGGTTGTTGTTACATTAATTATTTTTCAACCAATGGGGCTTCCCAAAAAAGTTTATTATAAAACTCGAGAAAATATTACGCAGTTGTACAGTAAAGCCAGTCGCCAGTACTTTATAAATGCGAGTTTCCGTTTAAATTGAGGAGAGTACACTTTTCTTTTAAGCCAATAAATTGGCCTGCTTTTATCTGCCGCTCTGCTCTGTTGCTGGTCTTTCTCGTTTCCTTAAGGCAAAGTCGTTGTTGTAAAGTAATGTTGTCCGATAAGTATTATTGCTTTGGTAGTTTTTGTGTTTTATTCGTATTTTACGTTCTACTATACTACTCAAGATATGAGTAACGATGCATGGATGCATCGCGTCGGAGAGCCTTTTGGTAGTGGTGGAGAGAAAGAAAGAATTACTCGAGAAAATTAATTAAAGCCGAATTAAATAAATGGACATTTCCTATTTTAGCTCAGTTCTTCCACTCATTAATAAGTTTTGTAGAAGAAGAAGAGTCTAAAGTAAGAAAGCTCAAACACGCGAACATGCACACTCGTAGTAGTATTATGTAGTAGTAGTCTATCCTAAAGTATAGTAATATTTGATGCACACCTGGAGACCAGCGTTTTTTATTGCTGTTGGTTGTCCTTAACTAGTTATTGCTTTTGTTACACTTGTCATATGGAATGAGCTCCCGGTAGACTAGAACAGTCGAAATGAAGAAGGAAAATAAATTCCTCTTTTCCTAACACTATATTACTTTAATTCTACCCTCCTCCATTTCCTCTGGTTATTAGTAATAATACGCTAAATATATATTTCTATGTGGTAAGTATAAGTAAACTTTAATTGCTAGTTTTTCTTTTGTCTTTAATAAGCTATTTTTGGTAAGTAAATATTATTGCTTTCACCTGTACTTAAAAATGAGACGGTATTCATTCTTATATTATTATGCTATTTAAGTATGTATTTATATCTATTATATCCTTTTTCTACTACAACAATACACAACACAACAACAACAAGTATCAAAAAATAATATAATTTTATATGACATTTGCCTACCTTCCATATAAATATCTACAATGGACCATTTGTGTCACCCGAGGACAAAAATTATTTCGCTTCGTTTTCGTTCCTATTCTTTTGCTAAGGTTTTGCTTTGTCGTTGTTCAGGATTTTTTATTGCTTTTCATTAAGTGGAGCATGAAAAAAGGTAAAGGTATGCATCCCCCTCTCTAGCGCGTAGTAGGAAGTGTGAAATGAAAAGAAAGAAAACTTGTGCTGCACTGTTGTAGTAAAAAAGCACAACAACAACGCTTTGGTATTTTAAGCAAAGTTTTCTTTTTTCGTCCCTCTCTCACAGCCTTTTGCTTATTACTTCAAGGAAAGAAGAAGAAGAGTGGATGGACGATGTGACAGGATATGCCTTCCACCTTAATTAAGGAATTAAATAATTTTATTCCTCTTTCTGTTTTCTTTGGAACGTTGGACTATTTCCTGTATTTACTTGTGTTGCATTGCTACCAAAGAATTGATTCTTCCTTGTGCTGTATTTGTTGTTCGGTTTGGTGTTTGGTAAGTAATTAGTATTCTGCATAGGTAGTTGTTTTCATTTCACATCTTATTAATAGTGCAAAAGAGTAAGGGTTGCATACGTATAGTAGTTCTTCTGTAATTGGTATTAAATTGAATTGAGTAGCTATTATTGCTCATGTTGACAAAAAGTGAAGCACACGTGAATAGTTATGCACCTAAATACAAATATCTATCTGTATACTTAAAACTAAGCGAAGAAGATCCAGTTTCTACATTTATTATTGCTTTGCGAATCTGGAGAATGTGTTAACTTTGCTTATGGAAGTAAATAAGAACTGTTCTGCTTCTCGTGAGGGAACAGAGGACAAAACGTTTGCACAAACACAGACACACAAACAATGAAGAATGCATGCCGTAGTACATAGTATTAATGTTTTTCCTCCTTCCGCATTCCAGGAAAGCAAATTTTTCAGTCTTATTTAGCTTCCATTACTATACACTGCATAGTTTCAAGTTTTTTATTCTCGTCAAGGAGAGTTATGTATTTAAATATATATCCTTAATTATTATTGCTTTACTTAGGTATGTAAGTTTAGTTTTCATATAAAAATATAGTTTTTGTCTTCTTAAAGATTTTATAGTCGAGTTAACCAATAATATTTGCATTGTATGTACACATTATATTTAGACTTAGATTTTGCTTAACGAAAAGAAGTTGACCAGAAAAATAATAATTTTGAAATATTTACTCCATGCACAACTCTAGAATAATGCAGTGCATATTATTATTGCTAATTAGAATAGCTCGCAATGTTGTTGATGATTAAATTTATCTTGAACTATAGTCTATCGTTAATATGTACAAACTTGTTGAGAGGCATGTAAGGTTTATTGCTTGCTTCCCTCCCACACAAAGGGTGGAACTTGCAAATACTCAGAAATAGAACAAGAGGTTGCTTAAAAGCCATGATGAAATTCCTAAAACTATTATGAATTGTAATAGATTATGGCAGATTATCATCTCTGTATGTAGCATCATTATATTTACAAACATCTTATCAGTAACTATTAATTTATTCAATATTTAATTTTAAATGGGGACTGATGTGAAGAAGGCATTTCTGTTTAGGCTATTATTGCTGCTAAAAGTTTCTACCAAAACAGTAGCAATCAGCCAACTTACTTTTAGCTGAAAACAAATTAACGGTTTTCTTAACAAGCGAGCTACAAAAAAAGAACGTGGTGAATACCTACGTAATTCTTTTTTTGCATACAACAACGAAACGACGACTTACTGAAGAGTTGGTCGTTCCTCCAAAGCAAAGTCGTTAAAGTTAACTACTCGCACGTCGCCGCCGCCGTAGTGTCTATGTTTTCCCTAGATACCCGTTGAATTGTCTTGTATGTCACAAACAGTGCTGCTTTTTATAGCTAAGAAAATGACAAAAGTATAAAAGTCTAGAAATAATTAACACTTTTCTCCACTAGAATGCCAAATTACGGAGTAATGTCTGTGTGAGCTTTGTTTACACTAAAAATAGCAAAAAACCATAATATTATCCACCTTGCGAGAGAAAAACAACGGGGAGAATATGATCAATGCTGGATGAGCCAGTTAACAAAGCCTAATAAAACCTCATTAAAGTCATCATCGTCGTAAAATTTTCAAAATTTTTTTTCTGAGGAACGTTGTTGAATGCCTGGTCATTTATGTAAATAATTATTAAATACAGAATCCAGCCAAAACTGCTTCGTGTACCAATATCAAAGAAATTCTAGACCTAACCTTTCCGAGAAAAGTGCCTGCTGTTAGAGAAAAGTGAATTTTGAAATAATCTGCGTTGGTATTTCAGCAGGCTTTTGATTTTTGGTCAAAATTCAAAATATCAATTCACATAAGTAAGGTAAGCTTCTGTTTGTTGATGATAATGATGGACAGTAAGTGAATTTGAGCCAATTTGACAATTACGAGCAAATATGGTTTGAAGGCAAGTTGGTCAAACGACTTTCTCTCGTACGCAGTAAGAAACGCATCCAAAATTAAATACTGTGATAGAACGCATTCCTAAAAACAGTTGTTGTTTGCGTAAATTGAGTTTATTAAAGGAGTTTTCTGGGAAACCCTAAGGAATTTTCATGTCTGTCTATTCCTTTGAATATCTATAGAATATGACTAGTTTTTTAAAAAAAAACTTTGTTTTGTAATAGAAGGGCTAGAACGATTGTGTTTCTGTGTAGCAATGATAATGTTAAAAAATGCTAAAGAAGTTTAATAATGTGTAGGTAAATATCTCTTTGTGGCAACTTTAACGTAGGCTCCATTACATGGAATGAAAAAGTAAAAGTTATCTCGTGTTTAACAGTGACGTTTTCTATTGGGAATAATGGGAAATGTTGTGCAATATCTAATAGGAAAACTCACATATAATTATGCAGAAGAATACACAACAACAGATTATATTCACAATAGAGGAACTAGCTTTACCTTCACTTCTGTCAACAAAACGGATTTCATTTCATCGTATTTATTCAACACTTATACGAGTATGCAGTTGTAGTAGTAGTAGTGGTAGTAGTACATTTTAATCACGACCCCACTTACTCCTCTTCACTACTTTCGTTCGTTGTTCTCTATTTCTCTATAAAAGCCCATGTCGTCGTACGTAGGTATATATTCCTCCAACCAAGTCTCTTGTCTGTTTGTTTTATCGCTCCTTCATTAACTCATTTAGCTATTAAATGCATAGACAAAGAGTAAAAAGCTTTTTGCTTTCTCTAACTTCATGTCTCGATGGAATCGTTTGCGTACCTCTTTGTGTCTCTATGCTTCCCTGATTCCACCTCAGTTAGTAATATTTGTATATATGTGGTAGTGCTTTAGTAGTTTTCGGTATTATGCTGATGAGCTTAGAATTCATGGCACGATTCATACATACATTTAGCTCATTTCATTCAGCTAATTCAAATTACAGCTCTTTTGTATAATCTATATTAAAAGTATTGTTTCAGTCGATGAAAGGATTTCTGTCAAACGTTGAACATAATAAAACAACGGTAATTATAAATTTTTGACTTAAACTATTTCATGAACTTAAGGAAAAAACAAAAATTTCTTGATTTTATGAAAAATTATTTTTTCCAATTTGACAGTTTTCGCTAAATATTTGACGAAACTTAAAAACGAAACATACCAGATCACATAGAATTGCTAAGTTAACTTTAGAAATATGTGCGGAGCATTTCAACTCGTGCTTTTTTGCTTTCTGCTGCTGTTTAGTTTTTAGTTCCGTTGAGTTGTTTTGTAGTCAAACTGTAGCTCGTTTTGCTTGACTTGAGGCAAGTTGATATAGCGGTTGGTGATAAAGCTAACACTCTTGTTTTTCTTTCTCCTCCTCTGCTGTTCAACAATTTAGTAAATCTTTAATGAGCTGAAAATGAAAAAGCACACGAATGGGCTCCATGGTGGTAAGCACGGGAGCAGCAGTACAAAAGACGGAGACTAAGGCAATTGAGTTCCCTTCTCTACGTTTGTCATTACCACTTTTTGGATGATGGCCTGAAATAACTGTAGCTTCAATATCGTGTGTTGTGTGTGTGAGGAGCATTATTATATAGGCATGCAGCAGGAACATAAATATGTCTCCGTTGCACACTAGTGATTTCCCTGTTCTCGCCATCAAAAATGCCAGAAAGTGGAAGAAGAAGAAG
>JAHZNJ010002676.1:0-11270 GCA_027744475.1 Lepidocyrtus cf. sotoi NNG-2020
TAAGATCTATGATTTGCAGTAATCATCAATGCATTAGTATTAACTAATTTTACATAATTATTATTGCGGGGGTGTGCTATTAAGTAAATAAATGGTTTATTTTGGCAAAGAAAATTATATATTTAGCACTTAAAATTTACTTTTAATCCGAAACCGTTTGGTCCTGTCAAGCAATAAAGACTAAAACCTAGGGATTCTGCATTCTGCATGTCTATTTTGGTAGTTTTATTGATTCGTTAAAAGGATTTGACAGACAAACATCTAAAATATGTCTAACTCGTAATTTTACAGAAGCTGCTAGCAATAATGCATACATTTCTGATTTGCCGATTTCTACTCCTGTCGTACTAAACCTAAATGGTTGATATTCTTTGTACTATGATACATAATAAGTTTTATAGCAAAATATATCTATGAGCTAAGAGGTATACATGCAATCAGAATCAGACAACAACAACAGGCAGAAAACAGCCAAAGTTGCATTTTTTCTCTTCGTGTGTAGTATCTGTGTGATGATGACGGTTTGCTTGGTAGAGAGAGATGCGATGCGAATGCGATTATGATTATAGTGTAGTAAAAAGGATGTAAGGAAAGGAGTTGTAGTAATAGATGTACGTATCGTAGTAGTGCCGTGAGTAGTGGATAAAATATCGGATTCTTTTTTACTAAACTACAAAAAGGCATAAATGTTGTATATTTATAACTCCCGTATCGTATTCATAATATATCATCATCATCCTTAACAAGTCAAATACACAGTTTTCCGCTTGTTTCTCACTTCAGCTAAAATTTTCTTTTCACTTGATCACGTATAATAGAACAGTTCAGCTCTGTACATTTTTTCACCTCTTGCATGTCTTCCCCTTTTCCTTCCCTAAAAGTTTAGATTTTATTCATCATTCACCAGCAGTTTAATAGACTTACTAGTATTAGTTTATATATAAAAATAAAATTATAGTCTAAATTCCAATTTCCATAAGTCTAACAGTTACACAGATAAATCAACCGTGAACGTATGTGCGTGAATAAGTCAACAAAGTAATTTAATTAAATGACAAACGGATGCTGGATAATAGCAATAATATGGAAATAAATTGCTAGTTGAAGTTGCATTTGGATTTGGAAAGGGAAGTAGTAAATGTGGTGTCGGTGGTGGTGCAGTGTGGAAGTTCTGTCATTCTAGTTGTAGAGGAGGAAATAATCCTTTTCCTGTTGGATGGACCAAATTACAGGCAGTTCAGTGTATTATTAAATTAGCCGTCGAGTTAAAATAAAAAGGTAAGTTGAACTTTAAAACCACAAAATTGTAGAAACTGCACATTTAATAATAACTGTCTATGATGTATTTAGTAAAAGGTCTGACAAGATCATTTTGGCTTTCGATCTTTCTCGTAAACTCTTTCGCACTTTATTCATTTCTCCCAATTTATGGTGAAATAGATAATTCATTTTTTCAATTTCATTCAATGCCATTGAGAAATTAAAACGGAAGGACAAAGAGAAATTGCCCATTTCTTAACGCCCAGTGGCTACAAAATAAAATAAAATAATGTTTTTAATGAGGTAAAATCATTTTATTCTTTCAATTAAACTTAAATTTTTACTGACACTCTAAATTGGTCTTGAGTGAGTGAAAAGGTGTGAAAATTTTGAGTGGTAAGAGAATGTTGAAAAGCTGAATGAATCTTTAAATGATAACAATGATTACTGAGACCTCGCTTTCTTGGTTTAAAGATAATATATTATTTTGATTATTCGTCATTGATTAATATTAATTGAAATCATGGCCATCTACTTAAATGTTAAAATTATATTAAATCATTAAATGATGATGCTAATAATGGCTGGCGGCCAGTCAATCCTTCATCCTTTAAATCCTGGCTTTCTCGTTTAAAAATATTAAAAATCTTCTAAACCCACGAGAAAAGTGTGTTGACAAATTTCGACTTGTTAGCATAATCATTTGCTATTTCCATTTATACAACAAAACACAACAAATTAGCATTTTTGACTTTTGTATAATATGGTCAGTTAATCAGTTATCCATCACATAATAATATTATTTAGGGTGACATAAAGCATTGCTTCTTGTAATAGTTAATATTATATCTACGTAATTAAGAATTTGAATTGTGAGTGTGATGCGTGTATGAGATTAATGCGTACAGAAAGGAGAAGTCTGTAAAAGAAAAGTGGTTTTCCGGTTTTTCATTTCTTTTGTCGGATTTGTGATTTATTATGCCTGCCGTGTGCGTGCTATTGTCAAGTATAGTATGATGATGGGAGTATTATGGGAGGCAGGCGGAGGAGGTGGAATACTGTAATAGTAGGAGAGAAAGTGGAAAATTAAAGTGGGAACTTTCATACTACGTTTATGCTATGTATCAAACAAGTCACTGAATGAAAGACTATTTTTAAGGTGGTATTTCGGCGTTTCCGTCTTCCGTAGCTATTTTAGTTTCCTTTTATAAAGATGCATGAACTTGGTGCCAACTGGCTCTAGGTTCTACCTCTAACCTTCGTCTCTTCCTTTTTGCAAAGAAATTCTTCACATTTTCTTCATTCCATTATGTACATACTTCATCCATTAATGAATTGTATAACGATATACATATTATAGCATTATTTCTGAGATGGATGAGATAATGAGATATCAATTATCAGTATCGGTTTTGACTCTTTGAGTTGAGGTTAGAGAATGCAAATGCAACGAACTGTTTAACTGGTCAAGAACTATGACTATGACTATGAATCCAAGATTGCCTTCAAACATCGAAAAAGTTTATTTGATTTTGGTTATCATCCAATCTAATTTCTGCTTTCTCCACACACAAAAAACATGAATTGTGATTCATAATATGTATAGGTGAATACATAATATTTATATTTATGCTAAAGAATACTAAATAGAACCCTCCGAGAAAACAAGCCTGCAAAGTGAAATTGATTGTTCGATATTTGTTTTTAAAGCTTGCTTCCTTTCCTCTTCAACTTTCTTGCACTGCCATTATAATTTGTATTCAACAACGGTCGGTAACTTTCCTATTGTCATGTCACGTTCTTCTTCGTCATCACTAGATAGAAGCGGGTTTCATCTTCATCTAGAGATGATGTAACTGACTATGTCAAATTAAACGTTTCTTTCTGATATAATGCCACGTAGAATTATAAATATAGTTGATGACTAACTATCAGACTCTTGCCTACTTGCAATTTGCAATCAATGAACTGTTTAAACAGGAGAGAAACAGGAGAATTTCGTTTTCTTTCATGTTACCAACAAATAAACCTTAAGTAATGTAAAAGGGTTGAAAAGGTATGGTAGGTACATTTTTGAGGCAAGAGCAGACATTTAAGCATTTTATTTATTCGGCCGCGTGATTTTGGTACCATCCAATCCCATTCTTTTTTTATATTCATCCAAGTACAACTAAGAGTAAGAGTAGTTTTTTGAAAAGAAATATGGGCTTTATGGTTGCGTTGTCAGGTTTATTTCCCGTATTTATATGCAAAGTAAAAGAGGGTCGTTTCGACCGTGATGATAGCAAGTGAAATTGCTTCTGTAGCTTACTACAGATTTACTAGATTGATATTGGCTACCATCATTTATTGATCGATAATCAGATCAAGTATAGTAGTAACGGAAATTAATGAAACTTAATTGATGGAAGATAGTTAGAAAGCTCTTTTCTACCCATTCTCCCACTTAGCTTAATGACCCCCTGGAAAGTCTTAACTCAGACATAATTTAGACAAGAAAAAAATAACGCTACGCGTCTGTTTCTTTGTTTGTCGATGCAACGCTAAAAAATACTATTTTACGATTTTATGTTCATTTGTCACTGCCTTTACCTAACTAGTCTGACATTTCAAAATTACAGTTGCAGAAAGTAGTTGCTAATTTCCATAGCACACTTTAATAATAAAAGTTTCGTTAAAGTTGGTAAAAATGCTGAATCCTCATGCTGCTGTTTACTGCAAGAATGTTGTATTAATTAAAGGTTAGTGGTAGTTACTCAGTTGCTGAGTGAGTCATGGCATG
Organism: Lepidocyrtus cf. sotoi NNG-2020; assembly: GCA_027744475.1. Taxonomy (NCBI): domain Eukaryota; kingdom Metazoa; phylum Arthropoda; class Collembola; order Entomobryomorpha; family Entomobryidae; genus Lepidocyrtus; species Lepidocyrtus cf. sotoi NNG-2020. Next base: position 4,043 of record JAHZNJ010002676.1, read on the forward strand.
GCGTTTTGTTGTATTCATCAGTTAAAATTCCAGAAGGTTTCAGTAAAAATTGTATATGTATAAAAATTGTAATAAAAATAGCAGGAAATAATGCGAGAATCACGTGATGAATTCCCATAATGATATAATGTATCAAGCCGCTATGATATTGGGACCTATACAAGCGATGAAACCTATAAAGCGTGGAGTATAGATAGATAATAGATGATTGGATTGGATGAGCTAGTTCTTTTCTGTTTACGTTACTCTTTGGAAGCTTTTGAAGGATATTTTGGTCGTATAGCTCAGTAATAGTGCATGCAGTAATGATTCATGTACAAAATGAATGTGATGGTGCTTACGGTTTTTAAAGGTTGCGTGAGTTTTCAGGGACTTTCTGAATTTATTTGTTTAAAAATGACGAAGTAGATAAATAAGCAGCCAGCAATGATTGATAAGGCAAATCCTCATTGTTAAATTACATTTTTATAGGATCAGTCAGCATCTGCATTTAACAGAAATAAACTTTTGCTTTGGGCTGCTGCTGGAGGTATTAATAGGTAGGGGAAACATTTTCACAGAATATGACTCACTCTCCTCTTGCTTGTCAACACTTCGCATCATTGTGATAAGAATTTATAGTTCTATCTCATCATGCGCATGCTCATGCTAGCTATTATTAGTTTTTGGAACATAATAATAATAACTGCTAATGACTAATATTAACTAATGCCATTTTAATCAGCACACATTCTGCGTAAAACCATTACAAAGAATAATGCAGTGTACGGATTTTAATTCAAAACAGTAGTTTGGTTTCCTCAAAACAAATTGGTTAATGGAAATCATCGCTGGTGCTTGTGGTACTCTTTTCATTGTTTTTCAATGAAGCAATTGAAAGTTTCTGTGGCTAATTTTAACGTAACAGTCAATCTATAATAGAGTTGATAGGAGTATCCTTTCCCTTTCGTATCTGCTCAATTTTAATCCTTCATCATCAATGAAAAAACTTTGATAAACAACAAATTGTGTTCAGCATTTGACAATTGATTTTGAAACTTGTCTTTTGTCCGTACTTTTTGGTGGTAGGTTTGTAGTGGCATGTTGTGGAATCACATTGTTAATTTGTTTCATCGAAAATCATTCTAGTTTTTAGACCTGCGTTGCATAACATAACGTGTAAGAAAGACATGTCTGTGGTTATTCTAAGAAAAAGATAATTATGAAAGAATGAATGTCATCCCGTGCATATTCTGGTTTATGTAATTTTAATTTGTTGCCAATTTTTATTTTTTGTTCGTAGATTAAATTACAAAGGAAGATCTAACAAAACCAAGGATTATTAAAAGGGGAGCCAGTAAGCCAGTACAAATCCAAAATGTCACCCAAAACAACTGCGCCTTCGCTCCATAAGGTTATTATGGTAAGTATAATTTGAAGCTATTGGACTTGCAAAATAATTATTTTAATTATTTATTTTAATGTATTTTCTCTTGGGATGTCAAACCACGTTTCCAATTATCAAGAACTACTATAATTAATCAATTGCTATAATTTATCTCTCATATTCTTTTCCAGGTTGGCTCTGGAGGTGTAGGGAAAAGTGCACTCACTCTCCAATTTATGTATGATGAATTCGTTGAAGATTATGAACCAACTAAGGCGGATTCTTACAGGAAGAAGGTAATACATTACTCATCATTCTGTTTACTTTACATTGTATTTATCTGTTTAAATTACGACATTTGTTAATCAACAACACACACTCATTTTTTTCAAATTTCTTTCTTCCCTTTTCACTTTCACTTATTATCCCTTGATTAATTATTAGGGAGTGAGACCTATATCTCCATCTCTTTAAATTAACGACGGGTGAATAATGAAATCTTTCGTTTATATTTTTTTACAGGGAGCAAATACTCCGTGTGAAAGGAGATCAGTCAGTCCCATTCCTTTTAGTTGGAAATAAATCAGACTTAGAAGAACGACGTAAAGTGAGTAAAGAAGATGCTGAAAACAGAGCAGCAGAATGGGGTGTGCCATACGTTGAGGTAAATTAAGTTACACGGAGTTTTTAAATATGTTTTCAACATATCGCTCGTTCTTCGCGTTCTCTGCTTGTAATATGTTACTAAATATTTATTGTTTTAACGTAATATTTTCTTTCCAGACATCTGCCAAGACTCGAACAAATGTAGACAAAGTGTTTTTCGATCTGATGAGAGAAATACGGGTACGGAAAGACGTGGATGGCGGTGAAAAGGATGGTCCAAAGAGTCAAAAGAAGAGGAAGAAGCTAAAATGTTCTATACTTTAAGTCTGAAGAAATTCAACTTCTTTTTTACTTAAATGCTGTAGACAGAACAACTAAGTTAATAATACATACGTAAAACATGAATGAATCTTTTAGAATCACAAAAAAAGTATGTTAACTTAAGCTTTTAACATAATTTAATAATGATAAAATATTTTGTCTTTGTTTACTCTACTCCTACTACTTTATACTTGTAAAAAAATTCATCTGGTAACGCTTTGTACTGTTTACGAGGCAGCAAACTCTTAGATTTTAGAGTGCTTCAAGTAAAAAGTTTAGGCTATAAAAATAAATTATAGTTTAGTTTAGAAATTAAGACTATACTATGAATGTCTGTTCGTGAATTCAGTGGTAGCTGAGCTGTGCATTTTATCCATTTGGTTTTTTGCACTCCTTCTCCGTTATGATTTGTAAGGTTTTATTATTAAATATATGAAAAATTATATCGCTTCTTTATTCAAAGCTACAATTACGTTATAAGCAACGCCACTGATTAAGCCAAGCCAGGTATAAAATATTCTTCATATTACGTTGTTTAATTTTGTTCAATGAATCGAATGAATATTATGTTGTCGAAGTCTCTAATTTAATTTATCGTGTTTTGTGCCATTTGTGTAAATTCTTAAAACTTAAACATATTATTTTCATTGTACAACGGTAACTTTTATTATTGTTATTACAATTTCGACCCGGTTGCTTAAAGAAAATAAAATTAAATGATCGTCTGTTACATGCTTGAGTAGTGCTGAATAATTAATTGCTAATTTTCATGAAAAGTTTAAACTGTGCAGCTCAAATAAATATGAATGGAAGGCATAAATAAAAACGGAGTTATATGTTGCATTTAAATAATAGTTTAATTTAACGGAGTGAAGAAAGCATCAATGAGTGCAATATTTCTCATGTTTTAGTAAGATGGTTGGGAGCTTAAGCTCTTCTTCTTTGGTGGAGAAGTGACAATTAACCAATGATTTTTTACATCCCTGGTACATTGTGGCGGTCTGCTGTATCTTGGAATACCTCTGGGGTAATAAGTTTCGTAACCTGGCTCTTCAGGAGGTTGGTGTTGGAGTTGGGGTTGAGGTTGGGACCAGCCAGGTGCTACTATTCTATCATCATCAGTGGGATATCTTCCTTTTGGAGAGTAGCGTTGAAGCCGCCTTTCTGATTGAGAAGTTCCTAAAATTCCAACTCCAAACTGATCCTTCTGATAATAATTTGCAATCAGTTGAGGGAATGTATCTACTCTTGGACAAGTAGTGATTTGAGGAGTATAAATGTGATGACGCTGAATTGCTTCCCGCATTTCCAGATCCCATTTAATGTGATTGTTTGCATAATCTTCGATGGTCATTCCGGCAAATTGTGGAGGGGATGTAACTACTACTTTCCGTTTAGATTGATCCCTTTGATGGAAAAAAGCCAAAATTAAGCATTAAAACTCTAATTTGTTTAAAATGAAAGGATGTTCAATAATTAAAAAGTATTGTACCAAGTAGCATTTCTTATTCCTAAAAGATTCCAGTAATCCCTTGACCTAATATCACTTCGGCATGCTCCATTACGTACCATCCTGGTGTAATAATACATTAAACTTGTGCACATCTCTTCGCGAGTTGAGAACCCACCCACGACCGCGGAACCGTTTCGGTCGGTTGTATCATACACACATCCTTAATTGAAAATTGAAGTTTCATTTTTTAAATGCAAGTTAAGTTTTATTTGGAAAAGGAGCTTAACTTTGCAAACCATATATAACTTACTGTTGGAGATCATATCTCCAGGAAGAATTCGTCTTTCTTGCTTTAGCACTCTGAATTGTTGATAGTTAAAGTCGTAATTGTCATCAGCTTTGAAAATAAATTAAATTGCCAATTTAAGTAAGTCGCTTTGCATGTTTTGGCCTTAACACTTGTAGGAAAATCAATTTACCAAGAATCCACGGTAGCTCTTGATTGCCTCTATGATGCAGTGATCTGACACCCCTTCCGGCTAAATGTGTGTGCATAAAAACTGCAAAAAGATTGATGCCTCCGGGTGGAAGGATTCTTTCCGAACAGCCACTATAAGAAAATTATCATAAGTAATAACTGGCATGAAAAGAAAAGATCAACATTGCAAACTTATAAGCTTTGTTTTGTAGTATAACTGACGGTCCACAATGGCCTATAATGACGTGGTTAAGTGATGATGGTGGAATTATGACTGACACACTTCCTGGGATCGCTTCACCCAACTGCAGCAATCCTGCGTCATTTTCCCTGAATATAACAAAAATTCGTTTCTTACACAGTCCTTTAGAAAGAAACGATTATCGAATGAATGGCATTCTTTATACAAGTACCTCAAATTGTCAGTATAGTAAGCATCTATGCTCACAGTTACGTTTACGTTGTGGTTTAAGTTCGGATTATCATAATGAACTTGGAGCAAGAAGTACTCCGTTCCGGAAGCAGACATAGGTACTCCGACATGTTCTGGGAAGAAAATTGCCTACAAGTACCAGTAAAAGTAAACATTTAAAATAAGACAGGATAACTTCGCCAATTTTTTTTAAATACGAAAGACTTAAACTTACTCGGCCATTCACTCCCCACACGTGTATAGTCTACAAAACAAAATAAAAAGTTAAATAATTTATTGACAAATGCTTAAATATAGTCATTTTACTGAGTAATGATAAATTATGCGTACTTCTCTGCAGTAATTTGTAGGAAGAGCGTTTTGACCAGCTACAAAGTAGCATTCTGTACCTTCGCTTCTCGAAGGTCCATCAAATAAGACATCCGGGTCAACTCCAGGAGGAGCCTTTGAAACAGAAAGACATTTCAAGTTTTCAATAACATTTTAGTCCCCACAATCAATACGTTTATAAGAACTCGAACAATAAAGTAATTGGTTGTACAGTTCAAAGTACGAGCAGTTTGAATAGGCAATAAAAAGAGGAAATCGATTAATAGTCTTACTCGGCATCTATGAAGCAAAAGATGATGAACGTACTTCCTGTCCTGTTCTGTAGGGAATACTGTATTCCACTATACAATGGAAATTCAATCATCATCAATCATGAAGCCCCTTGTTAATTGATTTTCTTTATCCCACATAATATAATTATCCAATTGTCTCACGTTACCCCAATGATATGTTGTTTGGATCGTGTTGGAACACGGTGGAAGCTGCACCAGTAAGCTATTTTTTTTAATATAAAACTATTAAAACTATTTTATATTAAAACTATTTATCATATAAANTCATGAAGCGCATCATTAATTGATTACTTTTATCTTAACCCACATAATGTAATTATCCAATTGTTTAACGTTACCCCAATGATATGTTGTTTCGATTGTGTTGGAACACGGTGGAAGCTGCACCAGTAAGCTAAAAAATATATTATAAAACTATTTTATATTAAAACTATTTATCATATAAATTTATTTAATAATAAACTACACAATAATAACCAGTATCTTGGTTGTCCGGAATAGTTGTTTTCTGCGTTACTCTGTACAAGTTCATATCAGATCTAGAAGGCTTCTTCCAGTACTTTGCTTTCAGAATGGGGTCAATTTCCCGAGGTACAAGGTCAGGATCTAAAACATTGTTAAATTGTAATCGCTTTAAAGATTTGAAAACATGGTCAATGGAATAAGATTTGTCACAACACAACTCACCCAATAAATACACGGAATAGTCTCCACGATTCTGGAAATGATATTGAACCTCATCATCTATCTCACTGTAAGCGTACATGACTTTCAGAACATCGTCCTAAAATATTTTAAAAACAAATTACAACATTCTATCATAGACTTACAACATACATTAATAGGGAATTAGGTACGAAATATTACAGTAATTGGTAAATCGTGATCAGAATCGCAGGTTTCAAAAGCTCTTGAAAAGCTCAAAAAGGTTTTCCCTCCATGTTCCCAGGCATTGTGCAGTTCCCAATCTTGTGATGGGTCAATTTCCGGTAACTGGTTTCCGATAGCATGACGATCCTGGAAAATTGTTTGAATACGAACGTAACCAATTTACTTATACTATGAACAATTTTATGTAAGATTAATCATCGATATTAAGATTTCATACTGTAAAGTAAGCCTTTCCGTTCGGATAAACTCCGCCAATCACAATATCAGCTCCATTCATTTTGCCTCGCTTTGACAATCCTATAACCGTTCCAAAATAGTAAAGTTCTTAATAGTAGAGCGCACCAACTACACTCAATTAACAATTAAAATGCTGAAAATTGCAGAATTTGACTTACCAAATCCGATATAACCTTTCGTTGCGACTGTCACATTGAAAATCACTCTCTTTTGTTCCCAATCCACAAGCCATTCTAGCTGATATTTCCCAGCCGGGTCTAGAGTAACAAAATGTCGATATGGATTGTCATCCACAAGATAAGCACTGCCAGCACAAAATAAGCATGCAATAACTATGCATGCAATGGAAACATTTATTCGCATTTTAGATTTTGTTTTTGAAACAAATTTTCATTGTCAGAAGTTGATTTCTTTTCTCCTCTTCCACCCCGTTGCACTGCGACTGGCTGTTGTGGCGTCTGAAGGGTTGGTTTTAAATCTAAATCTAAAGCAGGATTTTTTGCTTCACAGTACATAGTTGCAAACTTGAAATGAAAAGGTGGATGATAATGAAAATGTGCTTTTTTACATCCGTAACAAATTAACTCAATACAATATATGCATTACTTTTTATTTAATATTTTATTCATATTTTGCAATGAAAAACAAAAGGTTCTTCTTTACTTTGCCCAAGATTGCACTGATAAGTGAGTCGGACAAAACTAAGAGTTGCTTACGCTAGTCGTTAGTAGTTATTATTTAAATATAATTTTTGATGAACAAAGGAAATGTTTGGCAAATTGGAATTAAAGGGGCTTTAAACTATAGGGCGTACATCAAA
>JAHZNJ010002677.1:0-12132 GCA_027744475.1 Lepidocyrtus cf. sotoi NNG-2020
CGACGGGATACTGCATTCTACTAACTTATTTCTGTGAAGGAGGCTTGCCAGTTTACTCCCTCTCACTCTATCTGGGAAAAAGAAGAAAATAACTTAAAAAGGAAATGAAATGGAAGAAGCCACCACCTTTACAAAACCTTTTTGTCTTCTATTCATTTATATAATGCAAAGAATGTTGTCTTAACAAAGTTGTTCCGTTGCTCTCTTCTTTCTCTTCTCCGTTGTAATGTTAACCCACCTAATATCCAAAGAAGTTGAGTAAAATGAAAATGTGAGTGAGAATGTATCCAGCTTGAAGCTTGACATCTTCATTTTAAATTCATATCAGGAGCAGCGGCAGCAGTTTTTGCATCCTTTAGGAAACCCAAAAATGGAAAAGGAGAGCGGGAAAAGACAAACGGTGAAGAGGAGAAAAGCGATGGGATGCGACGCAGGCTACAGCCAGCCAGTTACAGCAGAACTTTTAGCTTGGAAGGAACATGGCGTAATGGAAATCGTCGTAGATTGTTTTAGAAGGTTGCAATACAAGCACAGTAAGTGATGCAGGTTAAAAGGATAGGTAGGAATAGGTAGTTGTGCTTTATGTAAATTAATCTGTAATATTTAATCAGTTTTGTACAATGTAGTTTTGCGTGTTCTAAAAGCTCTTCCGCTGCTGCTGCTGAAGTTAATTTTTTGAAGAAAATGAAGATCAAAGCGGGTAGCTAGTATCTGACTTAAATTAAACACCTGCCGTGTCTTTGGCACGTTAATGGCAACGAAAAGATAGTTTTGTAGAGAGGGATAGAAACGAGACAGTTTTAATTATTGAATTGATATTGTAATTAAAGTTAAAGTTGATGCAATTAAGAAGGAATTCTTGTGCAAACTTATTGCGGTTTTAGTGAATGTAAAAAAACAAAAAATTTAATCGTTTTACATCCATTCTTTCATCAAAAGTAGGGAAGTAACGAAATGAATACTATGCGATGTGCAACTAGTATGGGTACACGCCTTTCAATGTTTATGCATTTTGTATAACATTAAAAGCTGAGACTGACTTGTTTTGTGTAATTGACACTTTTATACCTATACTTAATAAATCTATGTTGGAATTGCTAACATTAAATTGAAAGTTTTTCTAGATGACTTTGTACTTCATTTCATATTACGAATCCTTAACTGAGCTAAAAGCAAATAGTTTAGTTGAATGTTAACCACTGATGGATTTGCTATACAAAATAGTTAATTAATATTTTTCTTTTGAAGTCAACCGGTTAATATTCTTGGAGCAAACTTAAGATAATCACGAAACCCAAAAACCACAAATTATAACAATTATACAATAATAAAAATTGTAAAGTTTTAGGTTTCGTCCAAGCTATACTATAAATAAACGTGACTTTTGATCTATAAACTACGAACGTCTATTTTGTTTAATTAAATTGAAAGAGTTTCTTTCGTTTTTCCATTCCATTGAATTGAACTCTTTTTTTGGTTTTTTCTGAACCTGAGCTTTTCAATTTCAGTCAGTCTTCCTCCAGCCCTACGTTTTTCTCCGAATTCTACATCCCTTCCCTAATTTTTAAATTAAACGATTATTTTCTCTTTCTACCTTTTCTCAACAAAATTCAAAGGAAACGGACATGAAACAGGAAAGCTCGGTGAAGGAAACAGATGGATTACCATTTTCTCTCTCTCTCTACGTTTCCACCGTCAACCCAACTTCACTGATATCAGCTCTCTCCAGCAGCAGCTCCACACAACTCTCACTTCATAATAATCGACTCAAATGAAATCAAGCTGAATCTATTCTGCTTCTTACAATTCCCTCAAGGTTTTTATTTCCATTAAAAAGCAAACATCTACGAAGTCATGTCTACCTATAAACTTCACCACATAACACAACATCACAGCAGTCTACACGGATTACCTACTCAGAAAAATACAAAGAAGAAGAATAGAAAAATAGGTTTTGTAAGTAAAGCGAAAAGTAAAAGTCAAAAGGGAGCGGAATTGCTTAGCACCATTCATTTCATTTTGCTCTTCTTCGTTCTCTAAAATCCTTTTATCTACTTTCTCATTCTCTTATACATTTTATTTACAGCATTGCTTCAATACGTCTTCCTTTTTTTGTTGTCATGAGTGAGTGAGCGGAGGAGAGTGAACAAGTGAAAGCATTCAATTCAGCATTCAGCAAGCAAATAAATAACAAAAAAGAAGAAAACCAAAGAACTCAACTGAAGTCAGAGAATCAAGAACCAAAGCAAGATCCAAGCTACTTTCTTTCGTTCTTACTACAGAATTTGTAACTTTTTCTTGAGTTCATGTGTTTCGAGTCAAGTGTTTTGTTTTGTTTATATTTGGCTGTATGCTTGTCAACTTGGAAGAAACTTTCTTTCTATCTTCGTGTCTTTTTTTCTTAGCAGTGGGCAGTGAGCGAGAGCAGCAGTGACAGAAAATTTGTTTACCTGTACTTGAATCTGGGGTATAGCTTGTTGAACTTATTTGTAGCCTATATTTTTATATAGACACTGCCAAATACCGCTGCATAGATTGACCTACGAGCCAGTTGATAAAGCAATAGCATATTGTACAAAAAACAACAAAGTTTGTTACACAATCTGGTGCCGCTACCTTTGCTGCTGTTGACATTATTGCCGTAAAAGAAAGAAATTGGGATGAAGCGAGTTCCCATAAGAAAGTGAACAATAAAAACCGGCGTATCAAGAATAGCATCGCATCTCGCAACGCAGCCTCTCTATCTTTAAAGAGTTGCTGTCCGTTGCACTTGGAAAAAGCAAACAATCCACCGCCGCCCATATCCACCGCCGCTTTCTTTTTTGGTTTTATAGTTAAAAATGTTGATATAAAGGTGAGATAAAATTGGCAAGCTTCTCTGTTCCACCAGATTTTGAGCTTCTGGTTTATCACTGAAACTGGATTTTTAACGCAGAAGAAACGAAGCGATTCTTTATTTCTTTTTTTCTTGGAAATTGTAACAAAACAGAAAGAAAAAGCTGTTGGATCGTGAGTTGAAGCAGTAGCAAGAGCTAACTACTGACATTGGCACAGAGAGGAGGAGAATAGAGGGAAGGTAGTTTAGTTTAAGTTTCTTCCATTTTCATGCTTTTTGTTTCTGTTGCTGGTTGGTATTTTTATGATGGTTGTATTGTGTTGCTGTAATGGCGGGTTGTATCCTTTGACCTGATCTCTGTTTTCCTTTTTCTTTCTCGTTGCTTCTTACTTTATCGTAGTTACTCCGTTTCCTGTACTTTTGATTACTTTTGGTCTCTTTAGGGAATAAGTAGCAACCTGCTTAGACAATCATTGAAACTTCTCATCACACTGAGAAAATAACGACATAGATACATTTCCTGTTGCTAACTCACTAGTTTACTATATATACATGATAATAATATTATTCTGTTTTGGCGCAAACATAAACAACAAAGTACGTAGAAAAAAATTATTTACACTACAATGCACTTTAGTTTCGTTTCAGGTAGGAACCTCGCTGCTTCCTTATTCCGTTCTGTTGATGCTAAAATAACTTAACTATAAAACATTTTCTAGTTTCATGTTTTTTCTTTTTTTATCTTGATTTTTTAGAAATAAAACCAAACGGCTCTTGTTTGTAAGTTAAGAAGAAGCTCCTGAACTTTATCACCCTCACATAAACCTACCAACTTATAATACAGTGCTAAAAAAGCCGTACAATAATTTGTATACTTTCACAGTAGTAATATAAATGCGTATATATGCTTTTCCATCGCATCAATAGATACATAGCGTTTGCATTCCTTTTTAATAATATCTAAATAAAGATAATGACAGCAATCCAAGGATGAAAGGTTTCATACGTAAAATTTTGCCAATTTCTTTTTGGGTTAAAAAAACTTCTTCCATTTAGTCTCTGCTCCAACAGACATTTCTATGTATATTTTTCTCGTTTTCCAGGAAGTACTGAAAAGTACTTTAATGATATGTATAAAAGTTGTAACTTTTGTTGTAAGGGAACTTCAGCAGACAAATTCAATAAAAAAGTTGTTTTTATTTTGCCGTTCTCGTTTTTTTAGGTATATCCATTCCCTATTTCTCTGTAGGTGGAGTTCTTACTGTTCAAGTGCTATCTCGATAATAATGATGATTGTTATGGGCTAAAGCAACGCAGTTTACGAGGAAAGTATAATGTTATTAAATAACATGGTTTACATTTCGCTTCAGCTTTTTCTACTTCAACTTCCTCCGACTAGGCCGTTTGTTACTTTCTGTAAGAGCTGCAAGAGCTTTGCTGTTTCCTATATTTTCTCTCTCGTTACTCACTTCAATCTGCTGATGTGATGCATGATAGTTCAAGGAAATTGATGAGGGTGTCGGATTCAGTGCCTTTCGCTCAGTCAATATCACACACACATCACATAACAACACAAGAATATTAATATTTCACTCACTCCCTTTCTCTCAAATTCCCTTCTTGAACATGAATTTTACAAAGGTTTATGTTATTATGCTACACGTGTGGTGGTGCGTTGGACTGTTGGGAAATTTGGAAGAAAATTTGTATTTTGTGTGAAACTGGAAGTTTAAGTGTATATTGGGTATCTGGGTGGTAATTATTCTCATCTTATCTGCACATAAATATTTTTTTCTTTTGCTGCCGGTGCTGCTCTTATTGCGTCACTTGTTATGAATGAGCAAAGTAAAATACAATGGTTGCGCTTGTTTTCCTTATCTTGACTTCCCTTCTTGCTTTTTTTGCACAAACAACAACATCAACAGCAGCGTAACGGTTTGGAGGTAATCAGAATCCCAAATCTTGGATAAGAAATCATTTGTGGTGGTAGCATAAATTACATAAGTAAATACACATCTACATAAAAGTTTTTGTGATTTAGATTTATTTTACTGTTTTGTTGTTTTTTGCTGATTTGCTATCCGCTTTTTGGTACTTATCATTAGCTATTGCATACTTACAGTATCAGAAACATAAATCGAGATGATGGAAAAACATTATTTTTGTTTTTCTCGGTGGAAAAATGGTTGCATTCAACCCATAATGGCATTCTGTTTTCTCTCTGTCTTTTTCGTTTTAGAAATTGGCTAGAAATTGCGTATTTATATTTGTACTTACAAAAAGTATAATATTAAGTAAAAGGAGGAGAAGAAGAGTGAGAATTAAGAAGAAGAATTTTCTTTTATTCTCGGCATCAATGAGTGTAGCGGCAGAGGCATCAACATAAACTTCATCACCAAACCAATTTTGCTGTTGAATCCAACTTTTTTTTGTTATTTTGTGGTATGTAAAGTGGAACAATCCAACTTCTCCTTAATAACCGCCACATTTTACACAGAAGGGTAGCTAAATTGCAATATTATGAAAAAAGAAAACTATTTCCAGAGAAAATTTTTCGTTTCTATTCTCTTTCCTTTTTACAACAGTCGCAGCAATGACCCCCTGCGATGTAGCTTCTCATTTTATTATTCTTCCTCTCCTTTTCTTATGTTATGTAGCTAGTTGAGTTGAACTGAACAGGTTATAATTTTGGCTGAATACCCGGAAAAAGTTGGAATTTAAAAAAATCCCTTTTTTTGCTTTTCTTGGCTTTTATAATGCAAGTTGTGAGTATAAGGAGCCTAAAATCTGCGATTGTTTTTTCGTTACTTAGTTTTGGTTAAAGCAGTTTTGTAACAAGCGCTAGCATATTGTCACTTCAGCAAAAACTTACTTTAGCGTAGGCAAAAGTATAGACGTTTTTATAGGAAAGTAAGCTGAGAAAAATAAGCATAGAGAGAGCGTGGGTTAGGGATGTTTTGTTGTGTTGGAGGAGAGAGAAAGAGAGAGAGGAGGATATATGAGGATATATTATGTGTTGTGTTGTTGTGTGAGGTGTATCTCCTTTTCTCTATAAGAATAAAAATATTATTTTGATAGTAATTTAATATTTGAAATAATTCGTTTTGCAATTAAACTTAATATAAATATTTACTGGTGAGAAATAAACAGTCCAGTAGTTTGTTGTTATATAAATAATTTGAAATCGTGCGTCTACAGATTGTTTATTTTGCTGATTGCTTATCGTGTACTTTACTTGCATTACAATAATCAAACTTTTTTTGAAATAGTGCCATGAAATCATCATTTATTTGAAACTGTGTGTGCCTAATCGTTTCCTGTTCCATTCTCCTTCATCTCCTGGTGTCATCTGAAATCGAAGTCATTTGGTATGAAAAGCGTTATCCATTTTTTGCAGTTGTTAGGCTGAATGTGGTTGTGAATGTCTAAAGTGGTGGTGGTTATCATTTTTATATTACGTAGTAATCAATCATCATAAATATAACTACGTTCCATCATCATGATAGACTCATTCCCCCCACTGATAAAGTTTTTAAACGTTTTTTCCGCAACAGTGATAAAAACAATAGAGAAGAATAGCATCAAGTGCCAGAATGGAATATTATTGAAAGTGAAAACTGCAAAAAAAAGAAAATTCTTCCCCATAAATTAACTTTTCGTCTCTCTCTCTCACACATAAGCAGCCACAACATCAGTAACATAATTTGGAAAGGAATCAACCGCCAAAGTTATATCTGGTTGAGTAAGTAAAGTTTGGTGTAAAACCGTAATAGTGGCGTGTTTGCTTATTCTTGGATGAAAAAAATAAAACATTTTTGGATCATTCATTTTTCTACACTATACGTCCGTAAAAGTAAAAATAATACACTGCAGGGAGGATTGACTGCAGATAGGAATAAAACATCTTTTCCAATTGAAACCTATAAAGTTAACAAAAATGTTTGACTTTGCTTTTTTTAAAACGACATGATTCGTGTTTGAGTTGTTCCGTTATCAGCAACATCCGCGGCCAAGCCAACCCAAAAACCTCGACAATAGTAAATGTAAAGCATGGTTAGTAACAGCGAGGGATTTCCCCGTGAATAATTCACTATTCTCTACAGAGCTGAGCTGAGGATTTTTACTTTTGGTTTATGTAAAATGAGAACAATCGATCTTTGACACATGAACAGTCATTGACGAAACCAAGGCAGAAGAAAAAAATCTGTTGCGCCTGCGACCAATTCCAGGAAAGTTTTTTACAAGAGTAGGGCTACCATATTAAGTTAATGGGATTGGTTAAAATAAAATTATTTTTGTTAGAAAGTACTAACTGCAGAGCGGATATCATGCATACCTAATCAATATTTTGGAAGAGAGAAAAAGACNGCGGATATCATGCATACCTAATCAATATTTTGGAAGAGAGAAAAAGACACACGAAAATGAAATGAGAGAAAACGGTGGCAGCAGAACTCTTTCGTGAAAGTATAACTAGGAATGGTTAAAACCGAGAACATGCATATTTTCCAGAGAGGAACATGCATGAAAAGTCATTTTCAAATCCATCAAACTTTTGTTCATGCTCAGTCAACCCAGACAAGGAAATGGGTTGATAGAGAGAGAAAGAGAGTGAAAGAGGAAAAAACTTCCATGTATAGAAGAGGAGAAAGAGGGCAAAGTTAAAGTAAAACGGAAGCAATGGGATAGAAAAAATTTAGTATTTATGCATGAAGAGAAGAGGAAACTCAAAGTTAAACTAAACCACTGCTTTAGCTACCACGGTACGGCTGCTGTTACTCCTCTTTAGTCTTTCCAGTAAAAGTGGAAAGTAAAGTTAATGTTGTAGTAATAGCGGTGGTGCTGTGGCGCAGCTAAAACTAACTTCCAGTCCATGAGTCCACCGCAAAAACATACCACAGGTTACACAACCCCAATTATTATTCTAGTTCGTTATAGGCAGTTGGTTTTAGTTATATGGAGAGAGGATCAAATGGTGCAACTTTTTTCGATTTTTATCGTTCTTATTTCAGTAGAAGCAAAACTGGTGTTTTAAATATACTTTAGTTCAAGGTGCATGAAATAATTGTTGGAAATTGAATTAAATAGAAACAAAGTTAAGATCAGGTTGCTGGTATAGTCGTTCTTTGGTTTTTGTGCAGGGTTAGTTCGAACTAGGCTTTGGCGACAAATATGTTTTTTAAATTAAATTTATCGAATATTCACATAAGGTGCAGCATTTCTCTTCAAAGTATTGCTGAATAATGACCGCTTTGCATCTGATATCTAAACTTACCTAAAATGAAGAATAAATTTAGCCTATGGCTTCGTTTTACTTCAACCATGTCAGCTACTTCACTATGCATTTCTAAATTTTTGTTTAAAAAATTAACCAATTTTAAATTCGAATCGAGACACGTGAAACTAGCAGAACAGTATTTAATACTTTACAATAATCAAAAGGGCACAGAGACGAATCAACCTATTGACAGATATACAAACAGAGCAACATAATATAAAAAAAGTTGGAAATTAACAATACTATTTACACACAAAAACTTTTATCGTTTTGATTGCCACTAAAAGATTTTACAATTAAACGTTAGAATTACATATGATAGATACGTCGTTTGTTTACTAGTGGCTGACGAAAACTTAAGCTAGCATTAGATCTACCTGTGAAGCATACCTCTTTGAAACAAAAAAGTTTAATTCGACTCTGAAAATCCTCCACAAACTTGCAAAACCAAACAAATAAAAAACCTGATCAAATTATATTTTTCTATTTAAACTTTGTAATACCATAATAAAAAATTGAAACAGGCAGAAACCGTCTCGACTTCACGTTTTACTTCGCAGTGTTTTTGTACTTTTCATATTCTTTTTTTAGGTCAAAGTCCTCAACTTTAAGCCTCAAGTTGAAGTGTTCTGCAAAACAGCAGAATTATTAGTTGCTCTAGCAAGCAAAATTTTAAAAGTCCTTAGTTTTCAGAAAAAAGAAGAAAAAATACAGAACAATACAAAGCAGACAAAAAATAACTAGTTGAGTCATTTTACTTTTACTTTAACTTCATCCCCACAATATTCACCAAGAGCAAGAGAGGGAGGCAAAACGAGAGAGAGGCTTTCTTTTCCTGACAGGAAAAGGCAAAAAAGGACATGAAAAAAGAAACAGAAGGAAAAATGGAAGAACAGAAGACCTAGTTGAGCCATTTTACTTTTTTACTTCAACTTCATCCCCACAATATTCACACAGCAAACGAGAGAGAGAGAGTAAAAAAAGAGAAAGAAGTTTTTTTTTTCTGACAGGAAAAGGCAACACGTACAAATGAGCTATGACATGACACAGGACAAAAAAGTAAAAGTGAAACTGAACTACTTTGTAAGTTTAACAATAAACTTCATGTCGAGTCTCTCGTAGAGTAAAATGTTGCAAAAAAAGAAACATTCGTGTTTGCACGTACAAAGATAATTCATACAAAAGGCTTTACCAATACACATCTCCTTCTTTGTACACAGAAAAAAACTATTTGAGCCTGGCTCTCAACTAACGCCCAGCAACAACCACCGACATCGTTTTTATTTTTTGTTCAGCATTCTTCACACTTAAATTAGTTCTCTCTCCCAAGTTGTTAGTCTTTTTAGTCTTTTACATGGAGAATAAGTAATATCTTACTAAAGCTAGAAAAAAATCTTTGTCACGACACGCACGCCAGGACACAAGAGATCCCTCAGCTACACTTGACAAGCTTGGGGCTTGAAAATGAGAAGCAGTACCAGAAGAAAATGAAATTTCTAAATTTTTGCAAGAAAAGCTAAAAAAAAAGGAGAATTTTCACATTTACTGCCAAGCCAAAGAAGAATTGGTTGGAAGGGAAAAAGTAGAAAGCAAAACGTATTTACTGTTACCACCACCGCCGCCACCACCTTCTTACATAATAGACCCTTCTCTTCCTCTCGTTAACTACTAAGAAGACGCGCGACTTGTGTATTATTATACAACGCTGGTGGATCCTGAGCTTGGCCAAACCAGCAGTTTTCTTTTTTGCTTTTTCTGTTCAGCAGTAGCACTCGAGGGAAGAAAAAAAGTTATTTTCCATCCACCATCACCAGCACCACCAAACCAGTTAAAGTTATCGCTATTTTCCAGACTACTGAATTTCACAGAACTGAGCGAAGCAAATAAGTAAAAAGTGTCATGTAAAGGGTTTATATACGACCATCTTCAACAACTCAACTTTACTCAACCAAAGACAACAGTTTTTAAACGAGGAAGTAAGAAGAAAGCACAAAATGGCAATACGTACACAAGAAGGAAGAAAAGGTTTAGGTTTACTTGGGGTTAGATTGTTGCAGTTTGAACTGGATTTATATTGCATTTTTGATACTCCGCTGCTCATATTCCTGCTCAATCGGTTTTTTAGTTGTTCTTTCTTATTACACACTCGTGCAGATTGAAACGTGGAATGTTGCTGTTGCTGGCAGAAGGAACCATGGTATGATATCAAATGGTGATAGCATTATTATCGTAAAATTGTAAATTTTAAGAGCAAATAATGACAATGCAAACAAAGTTAATTTTAATGCCGACTTGCAACAACTATCACAGTTTATCCCTTAATTCAACGTCAAAGGGGGTTTAAAATGTAGTACTACAAGTGTAATGAAGAAGATCAGAAGTAACATTAGAAGATAGTAATATTTTAGTACAATTTTATGACGTAATGTCCCATCGGACTTGTGGCATTAAAAATTATAAATCTGATTGATTTGACCATTATACTAATTTTTAAAAATCTCAACCTTTTAATCGGCTCCTCTTTACAGTTCAGCCAGTTTTTTTCTGTTTGGGAAGTAAAAACCCTAGCTTAAGCTTGCTGACTCTTGCTGACAAAAGCTCTTACATAACCATCAAGCTACATAAATCAACTAACCGGTTGCTAACAAGCCGACCTAAAACTTTTCCCTTCTTCATTTTGTTTTATCTTCTTGTACCATCTTTTCTAGAAGTGTTCTTTCTTTAATCTCTTGTGCCGTGCACTGCAATGACAAAGACGGAGAAATATTACAAAGGGGAAATTAGAAAAAAGTAAAGGAGAAAACTAAGAGACGAATGAAAGAAAGTTCTTGAAAATTAATGAAAACGAAGAATGAATTTTAACCATCTTTCCATGCTTTTCACATACTCCATTCCATTCCTTACCAAACAAATTTGGCACATCGAAATCAGCAACAGGCTTAAAACAAGCTTTGCAGTAATCTTCAGCATTGCAACTGTTATTTTTTTCCTCGCCACCAAGCAAAGTAGAGAACTTCCATAGCTTTTTTGGTATTCATGACCAGCCTTGTATTTTCTTTTGGACTTGTTTTTATAAAAGCTATTGAGATCCGAAATACCACGGAAATAGTCCAGTAATTAGCACTTATTATTTTACTTACTGCAGTACAGCACATAAAGGAAAATGTTACACCCTTTAAGGAAAAAATGGCATACGGGTAATAATACCATGATAGTGGTAGTAATACGGCAGGCTAATGACCTGGTGAGGAATCAAAAAGTTTTTCTTCTTGTGCTAAAGCAGTGAGTAAAGAAAAAACTCCACAGGATTTACAAACGCTTCATAGTTCCTCTACAGCAAAAAATCTTACACAGGGTCATAATCGTCATATTTATTTTAATCAACGAGAAAAATGTTTCAGTTTCCTTTCTCTGTTGCTGCTGCTGCTGCTAGTCATTTTCCTTTTTTAGGAACTTAACTTGAAACTGCAAACGAAAGTCTTTTAATGATAAAAAAGCTTTTACCTTTGTGCTTTTTTATAACAAGGAAGAAAGGAATAAAAATAGCAAAGCGTAGCAGCGATATGAAAGAGTATTGTCGTCATTCTTTTCAAGTTAACAGTCTACGCATTTTTAGTAATGCGAGTTTGAATAAGTCTGCTTTACGCTCGTATAGATCAGCAAATGTCATTCTTTAGTGTGTGTGACGAGTGAAATAGTATTTCTCTTGCAAATTAATGGTTTGCTGATTGTGATTATAGACACCGCCGAGATAGTAAATTTATGTCAACTAACAGGTTGTATTTAGTATACCCTTAGCACAGTTTCAGTTAAGGTCATTTGGTTTACGTTAATTTTGTTAACTAAAAGACTAAAACGGTATTACAGATTAAAAAGAATTATACAAGTTCACCTACACTTTAGATCCCCATGTCACTTGTTCCTTGTTTAAGAGAAAAATTTAAAAATAGGTTCAATATTTATTTCCGCTTGCTCGATTTATCCATCCATCCACACTCCGGAGTAGGGTTTTCAATTC
>JAHZNJ010002678.1:0-15933 GCA_027744475.1 Lepidocyrtus cf. sotoi NNG-2020
TTATATTATTACGATTTGATTAATAATGTATGGTTGTTCAACAATTTATTACTCTGCTACGTCTACACAATAAGCTATTACTATTATTAAGTTATTTAAAGTTAGTTTTAGCCCACTATAAAAGCTACTACAAAGTTAAGTTACACTTTTAATAAGCAAAAACGGTTACAGTAGTGCTATAAATACGCTAAAGATCATTAATTTTAGGCATTATTTTTATTTTTTAAAAAAATTGAGAGAAGAAAAAAGGGGCAGAAGTGAAGTCGGTAGTTAAGTTGTCCCCTCATTTTGGTTTTGCAGCTGCAGCCAATAATAGATATATAAAAATTGAAACAGATTTAAAAAACCACATCATATTATTCTTATTTATATGTATTTATTATATTGATGCTGATTGATTGTCACTAGGTGTTTCTTAACTTTATTATTATTTATAGCAAAATTGTAATCATTTTAATTTTACTTTAAACTGTCGCTTTAAACGTTGAGTGAAAAATAGGGTACTAAAGATATTATAATAAGTAATATATAAAAACATGCCATTTATTTATTTGCAATAATAGATTTCTCTTAATTTTTTTGTTTTTTTTTCGCGATTGCGACGCGATGGTGTGTATCAAATCATTATCATTACACTTTAAATAAATAAATAATACTAGCTCATCATCAACCTTATCGTTATATCATTATGATGAAGTGATGAAGAAAAATAAAGAACCATTTTCCCTTTTCCAGATAAAACTTTTGAAAGTTTTTAATAAGCACATTTATTATTTTAACGCGGGCGTTTGTGTAGGTATTTTATTTAGTTCTACTACTATGTGTAACCTGTTTAATTAATCTTTAAGTTTAATGGAGCAGAGCCTGTATTGGGCCTGATAAAAAATGATCTTCCTCTGAAAAATCCTCCTTCATTAAAAAACTTTCCCCTCCATTTGGTCTCGATCACTAGCACAAGCTCGCGAAGAAGAATTTTTATTCTTCTGAATGTAATTGGCCACTCATAAAGATTTGGTACGGGGCCGTCCACCCCAGACTCAAAAAAGGAAAAAAGTGGAAACCATATTTTGGTTCGTTTGGAATCCCTCTGCATAAGAGCCTGATTATTTGCCAAAGTGTGGTAGTAGAGAAACAATCGGGATGTGATGTAGAATGCAATGAATACGTCGATTGAGTAGTGCTCGTGCGCAGCCAGTATAAAGAATATCCCGAAAGTGTTGAGGAGCCAACTGAAAGTGTGGACGAAATAGAGTCGCCTCGTAGTGTCTAAAAAAGTTATTATTCAAAACAATTATTTTTTGTATTTTTCACAAAAGTAAACTTAATTTTTACTCAATAGCAATAGCGGTTTCCTCTTGACGAGGAAGTTGTAGAAGATGCTCTTCTGGTAGAGTCAATCGAGGCTTGATGATGCGGTGAGCCATTTTTACTTCCGCCTCCACCGCCATTTCCATTCTTTCCATTAAACCCTCCGAAAGCACCTCCACCACCACTACCAGCTTGAGATGACGGATCTAACCTTCCATTTCTTGATCTAAGTAAGCTAACAAATGTTGCCGTGTCCTCTTCTGCTGAAGAATCATTTTGAAGTAAGGGTCTTCTTTTCCTTACTAACTTTGCTTCAATAAGTTCTTCTAATTGGGACTCGTCGGATGTAGTTTCTTGGTCAAAAGTTACTTGGCGTCTTTGTCGTCTTTTTGTGCTTGTTTGTGAGTGGGTCGGGGCATCTAAAGAGGTGGATAATTGACTAGCTCTTTGCTGATAGGAATGGGATGTTGGCGCTAAAGGGTGCCCAGTAAGGAGATGAGAGATTCTTGGGTTTGATAGGCATTCTTGTTGTTGCAGCTCGAGTATATCGAAGTAAAGTCTTTTCACTTCCCCAACAGTCTAGAAATGCAACAAAAAGCATAAAAAAAATCAAATCTTCACAGTTTTGGAAAACAAAACAAACAAACCAAAACGTGATCTTTATGTTTACAAGCAAAACAGGTAACAAACCTTTATCCCAATGGATGGTGATTTGAGATCTTCTTCAGTCAACAGGAGTAAACTCTTTCCATCTATTTCCTGTTCCTGAGTGAGTGATTGGATATACGGTTCCGGATGACCTTTTGCACGAAGATATGTGGCAAGCTGCTGACTGCTCCAACTCTGTATGGGAATACCTGCTTCCCCTTGAGCTCCTTCATTTGCCATCGTGTGTCGTGACGGTGTGTTTCTGCCAAAAATTCTAAGCTGCTTTTAAAGGTAAGATGAACACGAAAATGATGGAAATGGAAAATTATCTGACGTCTTCTAAGAAAATAATTAAAAGAAAATCGAAACGAGTTTTATCAATAATTCAATAAATTGGGTGGTGGTGTGGTGGTGGTGGAGCTTGATTAACATTAATTTTTGTAAACTCACCTTTCAACTTAACTGCAAGTCTTTCTTGACTATTCCACATGGGTAGAGCATTATAATTGTTGAATGGAAGAGAAAATTGGAAGCTGAAGATGACAAATATTTGTTGTGTAGTAGTAGTAAATGATAAGCTGTTGATGATAATCCAGAAAGGAGAAGTCGAAGTCTCAAATATTTCGTAATTCTCACAATATGACTAATAAACAGAGTATTACTTAACAAATTGAGTCAGCCAAAGTCTCTCTCGTCTTCTTGGAACAAAGCTTGGTTATCACTTCTTCACTGTCCAAATAACTGTACTGATGTTGTTTGTATTAAATCATTCATAAGCATAACATAACGGTTTTTCACGCTTCTTCGCGGTAGTCCTGTGATGATGCAGTAAACTGTTCATTTTAATACAATAATCTACCTTCCTCGTGCCTTATGGCTATGAATTGAATACACGGCTTACTTTAATACTAGTAGTAGTACTGTGGCAATATGAATGGCGTCACGCATTAATGACTAAACCATAACATCTCTATCTCTCTCTCACACACTTCTTTCCTTGTTCCTCAATTGTAGTAGTACGAAATGGGCATATAAAAAGGAAGGCCTCTCTCACAATTACAGTAACATTTAACTCACATTAGCGCAAATAACCGTTTAACATTTCTCTAACGATAATTCATAATTGCGTATTCATTCAATTTTCCTTAAAGTTTCCTCCACGAATTTGCATTCGCCTCACAACAGCAACAGCAACGCAATTTCTTATTTGAAGCTTTATAGAGCACTTTTCCACTATGATCTTACACAACAAATTACTGACCAAAGGTAAGATAAAGGAACTAAAGATTAATCAAATCACGCTTGTAATATATGTATAAAGTATGTATAAACTAAAATCACAAAAAGAAATATTTAATAGATGAATGATACGAGAGGTAAAATTGTTGCAAAAAATATCACCGCAAAAACATTTTTAGGTTGAATAATATTGGCATGATGAGTGAGGTTGGATGATAATGGTAGACCATGCTTGTTTTTCTTAAATATTTTTTACGCAAGACTATTTACGGTAGAGCAACGAAGTCGCACACTACTACGCACGTAAATTACTTCTTTGTTTTTAGCGAACTTAGTTTAGCACATTTTTTTTCTTTCCACAGAAAACTTGATTTAGTCATACTATCATCAACTTCGTCATCTTTATCAAATGGAATGATGATCTGCTGATCATTCATGAAGCTCACTCACGACGGCCCACGGCTCGCAGCAAATTCGCAATCACAGCTCACATCAGTTCATCAGCAGTAGTGGCACAGAGCTCACAATAGACAAGTAAAAAACTCTAATAGGAAAAGAGATCTATCAGCGATGTGATAAAGTGAAGCAGTAATTCACTTAATTTAATGCAAAATCCAACTTATTATGATACAACCACCTGATCTTATTTGACTCGAATGCTGCAAACTTCATTGATTTGTCCACCCTATCTATTGTACTAGCGGCGATGATGTTTTCTGTTTGGAAGAATTTTTAATGAAAAGAAAAAAGGTTTATTTTATGTTGATGTGATTCTAGCAGCTAGAGAATCTGTGATCTTTTTCTGCTCCCTATTGTTCTACCATAAGAGATGAGATGACACACCTGTTTAGGCACTCACATATTGAAGAAAAGGTATCTCTCTTGTGTTTACATTTCGATGGGCTGATCATTTAGCTCCGCCCTTTATCTTGGACATCTTTGCTTTGCGTTTTTTGTTTTGTTTGACTGATGTGAACGTGAGTGACAGATCTCGAGCTCTCACTTCTCAGTGTCAGTGGAACTCGTTTTGTTTTGGTGAAGTACATAGTTGGTGATAGGGTATAAATATCATGAGAGGGATAAGAAGAGAGTGTAGATGAAAAAGAAAATAGGAAATGCTCTGTAAAGAAAGGTTAGTGATGGATTGTATAAAAAGGATAGAGAAATGGTAGGTTATGGTTAGTAAAGGGCGGATGGCAAAATATTTGCTCATATTTTCCCATGTCTAAGCAAGCATTATCTAAGCATTATTGCCATTACATTTACATTACTACATTGCATTGCATTGCATGTTGCATGTTTTTTTGACAATTTTATCTCTCTTGATTGCTTCTGCTTGTGTGTTCCCGTTTTCAGTTTGCTTGGTGAAACACGTGATTTACTAGTTACACTTGAATTTGAATCAAGGAGCCGCAGCATAGCAGAAGAGAAGTAGTGGCTGAGTGGCTTATTCAGGAAGGAGGAAAGAATATGAATATGAGTAGAAAATATGGCCCATCAATCCATCATCAACTCATTCATCATCATCATTCATTGTTTACAAAATATAATTCTTGATTATATTAGCTTTAGCACTATAAAGACTCAGGTTTAGATTGTTTAAAAGTGAAAAATTCAATGTGTAAATAAAATTGGATTAGTAGCAATAAATGTACCTAACGCTAACCTAACGATTAAAGTAAATTGCTAATTGTAGGTACCTGTCCGTTCATTACTTTATACAATTGATTTTTTTACAAGAAGCGAGAAATATTGGTTGAAAATCGTGTCAGAAGTTTTCCAAGAAAGATAAATATAATACTCATACTCGTTAGATTGGAGAAAAGTATAATTGAAGGTCATCGGTTAATATTCACATTTAAAAGTTAACTGAAAGAGTTATAAATGGCAGCTACTGCAGTAGACAGAATTTGTGAGACTTCATCGTGTTCTGCACCGGCTAAACTTCAGTGCCCCACCTGTATCAAACTTGGGATTGTGGAAGGCTCCTTCTTCTGTTCACAGGTACGTATAATTTTACGTGTTTAATACTTTGCTTGTTTTAGTTTGGATTCATTTACGTAATCAATCATATTTTTAGTATCTAGTGCAAATCAGCTGATCGCCTTATTTTCTGTTTCATTCTCAATATTAAAGGAATGTTTTAAGTCAAGCTGGAGTGAACACAAGGTGGCTCATAAGAAGGCCAAAAGTGATATAGGAGAACAAATTAACACGGATCCATGGCCTGGCTACAAGTTTAGTGGAGATTTGCGACCTTATTATCCCTTGAGTCTGAAGAGGATTCTTTCTGATAAGATACCTAAGCCGGACTACGGTGAACGGGTTGATGGCAGACCAGTTAGCGAGTTGGCGGTGCGAGGGACTTCAAGTATTAAGACCTTAACTGAGGAAGAAATTGAAGGAATGAGAGTAGCATGCAAGGTTAGCTTATAGCTGAGTATTCCGTATTAGATTCCAATAATCTTTTGTTAAAGTACTTCTAAAATAATAGGATATAGACTAATAAGCGTGCTATTTAATTATTAGTTGGGACGGGAAGTTCTGGACGAAGCAGCTAAAGTGATGGCAGTGGGCACAACTACCGATGAGGTGGACCGCATTGTTCATGAAGCCTGTGTAGAGCGTGATTGTTACCCTAGTCCCTTGAACTACTACGGATTCCCTAAATCGTGTTGCACTTCCGTGAACGAAGTTATCTGCCATGGAATTCCGGACAAAAGGCAGTTACGAGATGGAGATATATGTAATGTGGATGTAACTGTGTACTACCAGGGCTTTCATGGGGACCTTAATGAAACATTTTGCATAGGAGAGAAAGTCAACTCGGATGCCAAGAAATTAGTTCAAAATACTTGGGAGTGTTTGCAGAAGGCTATTGAAGCTGGTTCGTTAAAACAATTTTAAAACATTGTTAATAAAATTAATTACGTTACTGCTTTTCGAATATATGAAATTAATTTAAAATCCTTTATGTAATTGTTCATCTGGTTGGTTTTTTTCTAGTTAAACCTGGAGTAAAGTATCGTGACGTAGGGAATATCATTCAAAAGCACGCACAGGGTAGCGGTTTCTCCGTGGTTCGTAGTTATTGTGGTCACGGGATCCACCGATTGTTTCACACGGCACCTTCAATTCCTCATTATGCTAGTAAGTGATATTTATTCAATATCAAACCTAGATAAAATAATATTCTGTGAAACTATCTGTGAATTATTATATTAAAAATTAAAATTAAAAAGATTATTTTAATTTAGATTATTTAATATTTTATTGTTTAATCTAATCAAGCAATTATTTTTTATTTTGCACCATCAGAGAACAAAGCGATAGGTGTAATGAAACCGGGACATTGCTTTACAATTGAACCCATGATCTCAGGTATGCAAATGTTATAATTGTATGGTTACATGATATCAATAATAAAGCGTACTAGAATTATTCGGTTTCTCAGTTCATATATATAGAATGACTTTATTGACTAACTCTAACTCTGATTTTATTGTACAATTTCTTGTTTGATTTGAACACACGCCCATGATATCAGAAGGAACATGGAAGGATGAGCAGTGGCCTGATGACTGGACTGCAGTCACTCAAGATGGTAAACTTTCGGCTCAATTCGAAGAGACTCTCTTGGTGACGGAAACAGGCGTCGAAATTCTAACACGCCGACGAGACCGTGGAGGACAGCCTTACTTTATGGATTAAGAAGATTAAAAGTGAAGCTAGCTTAATTTATAATTACGTAAAATCGTATTGTGAAGAAATGAATACCGTAAACCTCCAGCAAACTAAATGAAAGCTGGGCATATTTTCACAAACTTTATATCTATTGTATCAGCTCGTCTTGTTATCTTATCATGAAATATGATGAAATTACAGTTATTACAGTTTCTTTGCTATGATATAATTAATTGTCTGGTGAAGACATGAATCTGCAGAAGTCTTTCTTGGTTTTAATTTAATTTAATACTTTCTATTGTTTTATTCTACAGTTCTTTTCCTTATTATCACGAATATCTGCAAGTCACACTTCAATGTCCTTTGTTTGTTACAAAAACAGAAATGATAAAACTTGATATTGTTATTCCTCCTGAGGAAAGGAGGAGTTGGATAACTGCCTTCGCCTTTGTATCTTTTGATAAATTATAAATTGCATGCATTTAATTTGGTTTGTTAGTTAAAATTAAGATTTGCTTATTACTAGTTATACAACAAATAGATTTATAAAGTGTTACTTGTCATAGTACTATACGCAGTGTTGTATTTCGTTGCAGTTAATGCAGTTCTCATTATCCTTTGTGAATCAAT
The DNA here is from genome assembly GCA_027744475.1 of Lepidocyrtus cf. sotoi NNG-2020. NCBI lineage: Eukaryota > Metazoa > Arthropoda > Collembola > Entomobryomorpha > Entomobryidae > Lepidocyrtus > Lepidocyrtus cf. sotoi NNG-2020. The sequence continues at coordinate 7,510 of JAHZNJ010002678.1, forward strand.
CGATACTTTTGAAAAATAGTGTTTTGTTGAAAAATTAAAACTTTGCTTTAATTTGCTAACAGAAGCTATGCATTTATAATAATACCTATTACGGTTTTTTGTTCCAGAATGAATAAAATGCTTATAATAATCAAAACCAATTATGTCTAGGAGAGTCGTGCGTTTTAATTGATTCAATTCAGAATTAATATTATACATGAAGTGTATTTTATTACAAATCATATTAACATCTACATGCCCATTGTTAATTGTTTCCCATCGCGGGTTAAACGGCTTCAAGTTCAATATTTTCTTATAATTATCATGCGTTTCATCTATCTCCGGTTTAACATTAAAACTAAAATGAAAATCGTAAATGCTTAAATTACATTGAAATTAAAATTGGTTTACCAATTAATGTTCAGTGTGAACTGTGTGAATATGAAGTGGAAATACGAAACATCAAAAAAACTAAAGTAGAGAAAACCGAAGAGAAAAAAAATGCAAAATGGATACAATTTACTCGCATTCATTCATCGCAATCTCATTCGCATTATCATCAAATCATCATCATCACATGCAACGATATAAAGCAAAGCCAAACGAGAGAGGAGGAGAGTCGAGTAAGAAAGTGAATATGAAAGCAACGAGAAAGGAGTGAGTCTGAACTGCCTCAACCACCGATATGGGGTATCCGGCGGCAGCTGAAAAAATGGTACCAAATGCCAAGTTATGTATTAAAGCCATCTCCAACCCAGGTGTATTTCCATCACATCTATCTCCTCTATTGCTCCACTACTAAAATACTTGCTCTTGCTACTTACTACTCAACTACCTATTCAATTCACTTTATAAAGGCTCATCCTAATAATAATTGCAAAATAAAACACATTTTTTCACATCAAAAGCATTAATTATCGGTTTAAAAAGGCTGGATCTATTCTACAATTTTGCATAACCGTACTTAAATGCTCACGTAGTTTGGTTTTTGAGACTTCTCTCATTATAATGTTTTAATTTAAGGAAGATTTAGACTAACTTCAACTTTAATATCGGCTATTTCTTTCCAATTTTGTAATTATTATATAACTTCTTTATCAGGCATTGTGTTTTTGTCTAAAAAGAAGGTGGTTTAAGTAGTATAAAACATTGTATTAGGTATGAAAGGATGTTGATAAAGTATTTGATAAGATAAAAGCATTTAATATATTGTGCAATTGTGTAGCTATTGGAAGGGAAGTTCATTCTTTGAAAAACGTCATACGTCATCTGATTTAAAATCGAATGTTTACAAAGTAAAGTTGAATTGAAAGTGTAGCAGCTACGTTTTTAGATTAAGCGAGAAAACACTTGAGTGAGACATCGATATCGTGCGAATTGAATATTAAAATCTAAACAATCGCGACATTTCCCATCATTACTGAAATTAGTTAACGTTGATTAAGTTTTTAATTAGCTTTGAAACCTTAGACTGTGGTTGGTTTTCGTGTAACTGTAACAGAAACTGAAGAGGTGCTTTTAAAGTTAAAGTGGAGTAGAAAGAAGTGTTTAGTCAAGCTGGAAATCACTTTGGTGCACTTTCTGTACACACACATCGCCTAGTCGCATTTATTGTTACCGTTTAAGACTTTGTCATTAATCATTTGTCAAGTAATTAAAGTTTTCTTGTGAAGGGTCCGTGTATTATAAAAGTTGCCAAAACGATTTGGTCAAGCATTACCACGTTTTTGCTAGCTTTAAGCAACTGGTTTTTTGGAGAATCAGTTGTTGGTGGAGGTGGTGCCACGATTGGGGTGCCACATGCAGTGGACGGCGAAGGGGAGGACGACGGGTCAGGATTTTCCAGCAGCAGCAGCACCTACTGGTTCTTACCAGCTGGCCGGAGTAGTAGTGCTGCGGTGTTGGTTGGAGGAGAAAATAGTCAGCAACAGAGGAGGAAGAGGACCAGCATTATTAAACCAATAATAGCTGGCATCATGTGGAAAGTGATACAAGGAACAAAATCTCTCATTTTATTTTTAAGCAAGATATGGAACTTTATACTTTACTTTCTTAGAAAAAATGGCCGCAAGGTACTTGATTGAACACAATTTTATATTTCCATTTTTCCAACATATTTCCTTTCGAGGAACTCTAGAATAATACAACCAATGGACTTTAAGTACATTTATAATCACATCTTTTTTTTGTTTTTTACAGGTCATGCAACACCAAACAATTAAATATGACAATGTTCCATTATCGCCACTATCTAAGCACAGATTGAGTTTGGTGAAACGGAAAGTACTCGTGCTAGATTTAGACGAAACATTAATTCATTCGCATCATGACGGGGTTCAAAGGTAATTAATAATACGATAATAAAAATATGATAATACAATAAGTATTTTATATTTTATTTATATGATGGTAATATAATTTACCCGCTTTTTAGTATTGATTTTATTTCTCTTTTATCATGATCTTCAGCATCAAAAATAATTTCTAAAAGTATCAATTGAATGGAAGTATTTTTAATTCCCTTAAAACAGACCTACCGTTAAACCGGGGACCCCGCCCGATTTTATTCTTAAGGTGACAATAGAGCGTCACCCGGTTCGATTTTTCGTTCATAAGCGTCCACACGTTGACTACTTTCTAGACGTGGTCAGTCAATGGTAAGTAAAAAAAATTGAGTTACATATTATTATTATCTTTGAAAACTACAAACATTGCATTATTTTATTATTATTATTTATTGATTCTGATTGCCCCATATGGGCCACAGACCCTTCGGACACACAATTTATAATACTTTCGCAATTTTAGCAATTTTGAAGCAAAATAAAAAGTAATTCATTCCATTTTACTTTCCTTCCCAGGTATGATCTAGTTGTTTTTACAGCTTCAATGGAAATCTACGGAGCTGGTAAGTTACATTCAATATTAGCAGAAAGATTTTGCACTCAAGCAACTAAAACACATCTGAAAATGGAAAATGTGAACAACAACAAACATTCTTTTCATTTGGTTTTCAAATTCTAGGCGTAGCTGACAAGCTGGATAGAAACCGAAAAATTCTTCAAACGCGCTACTACCGTCAACATTGCACCCTGGAGATGGGCTCCTATACAAAAGACTTGTCCAATATTTCGCTGGACCTCAGCTCTATTTTCATACTAGACAACTCTCCTGGAGCATATAGATCATATCCTGCTAATGCAATGCCCATCAAAAGTTGGTTCAGTGACCCCACTGACACCGCTCTACTCAACCTTCTCCCTGTGCTTGACGCACTGAGATTTACTCAAGGTTAGTAATCATACTATATCACCTACGTTTCCCGCATAGAATAGCATTTCTATTCATTTTATGTATATGTACATCCCTCTCTAAACGTTGTGTCATTAATTTTTTTTCTTTCTATTTCAGACGTTCGTAGTGTTCTCTCCAGAAATCTTCATTGTCATAAACCTTGGTAAAACAAAGCGGAGAAGAAGATTTTTAACCTTCGTTAAAACCTGTTTTAATTAAGGAATTAGGCAAATCAAAAAATATACCATGAAATTATATTTTGAACTGTCTTTAAGTAACTTTATGATGATTAATAATATTAATAACAAACAGTAACATAAGGCTTGTTATTTAAATATTTCTACAATTTATTATTCTATTTTTTAAGTAAATAATTTATTATTATTTACTACTACCGACGATCTTGGATATAATAGTACATAGTACATCACCAGCCAGCGTCAGCACAGTTAATAAAAATGCATACCTAAGCTTTATACAGTCAAAGTTCCCTATTATTTAAAAACAATAGGTTATGTAAAGTAATGAACGAATACCGATTCATTATTAAATTATATAAAGTAAACGAAAAGCTTCTTTAGTACTTGATTATTATTAATATGTAATCGGAATTTGAATTATAAGCTGGATCTTGATTGAATGGACTCTCCAAAAGTCCAAATATAATACCTATGTAGCATTAAAATTGATTAAAATTTATGTAGTTACTACACAATGTATGTATAAAGACTATAAAGTAGGAGAAGAAACTGCTTGATTTCATTAAGACTTTATAGAATTACCTAATCATTATTATATTAGCTTGGCATTTGAGTCTAAAAATATGTACTACACTACACGTATGTATTTTGTTATCTTCGTTTTGCTCGGTTCTGTCCGGTTTCCTGCTTTTTCCTTCATTGTTAACTGATAAGCTAATTCATTATTGATCCTCCTTATTCTCTTTCGAAAGAATGTTAAGTGTTGACATTTAATGGTTTTTAAAAATCTATATTTTACGATACTGTTTGATAAAACAAGGTAAAATTGTATTAAACTACTACTTCATATTATATTTTATCTACTTTATTAATACTTGCATACCTTCCTCTGCCATTTAATAGAAATGTTATTGTATAACTGTATTTTAAAACATTATTTTATTTACTGTCTGCAGAACTTATATTTCTTATCTTATATGAAATTGGCTTACAAAAGCGTGTATTTACTGAATAGTATCGTAAGGTATGAAATGGATATCATGACAGACATAATATTAATTTAATTACGAAGCTTTGTTGCTAAAGTTGGCATCAAAGTGTCATTGTAAAACACCAATTAAATCAGGTACATAACATTAGAATACGAATTTGATATTTGAGAATCAATAATCAGTACAACACAACTTTATCAAAAAAATAAGGATGATTGGTAATTATCTTATTGAAGCTGTTCTTAATTTTTCTGTTTTTACAGCGTCGTTGCTAATAATGTAAGGATCAGAGGTAAAGGCTAACTGTAATTCTATCTTTAAACCCGTTGTCTTGAACCATAAGTATCTATCAAATAATTATTCTTACCGAACTATTTTAAAAGTTCTCACTAATGCATGTTTTTAATTTCAAACAACATGTGTGGCATTGGTTTCTCTTCTCTAGCATAATTAAGATAAGAAAAGATTATTGTTGTGTAATGTACATAAATAAATATGAAGATTAATGATTGGTGATTACTGATTGGTCACATTTTAAAAAAATGCAACGGCATCATCAACATAATGAAATGAGCGGCGACTAAAGTAGTTTTATGTAGTTGAATTAAAGCCCCTACACACCACTCTTCTGACGATGATTTAACAGATAGTTAATTAATTATTTTATAATTAAAAAGTAGTTTAAATAAGTTCTGCGTTTTCGTATTTACTATAGATTTAAACTTATACTTAGTTCGTGAATCGTGCGAATTAATAATAAATTGTACATGAAAGTACTTTTGTCGAGTCTAGTAGAAAATAAAGATACTATTACGTAGCGTAACTAAAATTATTTTAATTTGTATATATTTAGGTAAATTACTTAAATACTTAAATTAGTAATTAATTGAGGATGTATACGTACGTTAAGTATAAAGTTTAGATTGAGATATTATTATATGCTTAGTATATAATAATTTAAATCTAAAAGAAAAACAAAAACTGCGTGCTATAGTTTATATAGCTCTTGTAATCTTTAAAAAAATATTAATAATATTCAGGAGAATCGATGCGATTATTTAATTGAGCCAATAAACTAAATGGATGACATTTTGAGAAAAAAGGAAAACAAAAGTAAAACATCAGTCGATTTTTAAAAAATGCCTTATTATGCCGATGGCTTTGTTCATCATCAATCACATTACGCATGCCATTCGCTAAAATTGTCCGCATCGTTCATCATAACAGTGAACTTTGCAAAGTTAAGTGATGTACTGACTGCACACAGTACAATACATATTTGCTTGCTTAGTTTATGTAAAATACCATTTTCTCTTTCTGTACTCCTCCCGTATATTTATGCAAAAATATCTTGTGGTGCGTACTACATACATCCAATGCAACAATTAGCTTAGGATTTTGCTTACCGAACCGCTGCGCTGCTGGACGAGCGACGCGACCGACTTTCATTTGGCTTGGCTAATTTTTTGTTAAATGAGTCAATGCATTATAGATGTAGGTAGAGTGATTGATTCTTCTCCAATTAGCTCGAGCTCCGTCACGTCATGTCAGTAGTGTCGCTCCGCACTCCGCACCATATTTCTCCCTTTTTGCGTTTTTGTTCTTGCTTGTTCCATTTTCGTATTTCGTTTATTATACGATCTAAAAGTTACAATTTACAATACTTACCTTACAATACGATAATATGATCTATTTTCTTACAGTGGATGGCTGCCGCCAGTCAGTAGTAATACATTATGGAATCTGTTCACAATAATCTGATTGTTACTTGCTTGATAGAGGAGAATGAAGAAAGAAAAGAACCTTTAAAAGTTTGTTCGTGCAAAATTTCACAAGCAACTCCGACGAGATGCGAGAGTTGAATTACTTAGGTAAAATAGGCATGGCATGCGCATGAATGCTGAATGCATGATGCCTTGTAAAAAGCGAAAAAACGATTAGGATACGTTTAACGCTTTTAAATTTTTGGTTGATTTTATCATGTTTCATTCAAGCTTTAAACATAGTGAATTGAACATAACATGAAGTGAAGGTGAAAGTAGAAATGCTTGGCTTGTGGGATATTGGGATGGATATGTTGGAATATGGAATTACGCGTCGTCTATAGATTTAATTCTTTTTTTGGTGTACATAAATATATCGTATCGATATTTGGTGGTGGTTTGAATTTCACATTCAATTCAGTTTACGCGAGAGAAGGAAGTTGGAGTCAAGTCGATGTTTTTTTTGTCACGTTGTCCCTGAATTTTAGTGTTTCGATTTTTGAAGTTTTCATTTCTGTGGTTTAAATTAAGTGTCAGTGCAGTGGTTAGGCGTTGGACGCCAAAATTAAGGTAAAACGTGCGTTTGTCATTTTTTGTACACACAATTAAACTATTAACTTTCAGTTCAGTTTCAACTTTGATAAACTTTGATTGATCAATCCGTAACTGGTCGTGCGTGGTCGTCCCGTTATTTATTCAACGGTAAAAAGGTTTTTTTGGGTAACTTTGGTGTAACGTGGACATTTATTTGCTGAAAGAGAAATAAAGCACAGAACTGACTAACATACAATTCATAATGATAAATTCGATTAACTTCACTCATTAATGCGTATTTTACAATAAATGATAAATGCTATAATAATAGGTTCCAGATGGCGCGTACAAGGGCGGGTCTGAGCAGATCTCAAAAGTCTGTTATAGCTAAAAGGATGAAGATAAAACCCGGAAAGAAGAAAGTGGCCAACATTAAAGTTGAGAAGAAAATAGACAGCCAGAAGCGCCATGATGAAGAAACTCCTGCTTCGTCTAACATGAACGGACGCTTGAGAAAAACCGATACCAAATCTCAACCCAATCCACTACGTCCACCCCCTGCACCATTTCGTAACAGGGTTTCAATGAGAGCAAAACGGCATAATAAAGAGGAGCCGAAGCCAGGACCTTCATCAGCAAAGGCGTTCGGAGGGGGTAGAAGGGGAAGAAGATCAATGAAAAATCTCACCGATTTACTGGATTTATTACCTAACCGTGCTTTGCAAGTTAAACGCCCAGGAAAGAATGCTACGGAAGAGGAAATACAGGACCTAAGATATGACGAGGAGTTGGAGACTATAAACCGAGCCGAGTGGGAGGCAGCAGTACGTGACTATACCTACGATAACTATCAGCTTGGTGGTGGTGAGGATGGAGAAGGTAACTCGGATGATGAGAATGATTGTGAAAGGGGAACTAAATGCCCTCACCCAGGTCCAAGGAAAGGTCGTGTCAAGGCTAAGGGTAATACAAATCCCGAGGCTGGCATCTCTAAGAAAGAGTTTCAGGGAATGACAACTTTAATTAAGGGCACTTCGAGACAATGTGAGCAAGCTGCTGGTACATTATTTCGCCTCTGTATTAGGATTATTATGTAAATAATGTACCTTTGTGCAGCTCGTATGAAGTTATGAATATTCTTTTACATTTTTAAACCATTATAGCATTGACTTCAAGTACCAGTTCCCACACTTTGACGGAAGTTAAGACGGAGGGGGAGGTTGATGGAAATCAAACATTTGGAGGCGGATCAATTCATGCAAACATTGCTGGTCGAGGAAATGGTGGCTACATTGTTTGTCCACGATTACGGAAAGTTTGCGTAATCCAAGGAAAATGGTTTCAGGAGAAAGTGTGCCAGTTCCACATGCCAGGCTTTAAGAACAAGCTAATCGAAGAGACTAATCGTCGATTTACCTCACTTGAAAATGTCGATCTTCAAAATCAAGTCTTAATCGAGCACCTTAGCTGGCTAACACACTTGAAGGGTCATCAAGATGGTAGGGATGGAAAGCCACATCCTTATCGTACACTTAAATGGATTTCCTCTTTTGGTACAAAGTTTAACTTTCCAACAACCCTGGCTGACTTTATGCTACCGGCCAATAATCGATCCAAGTGGATGCTTAGCTGTAAGAAGAGAAGCCGTTATTTCTTGATTTA